>JABSNV010000254.1:5000-120000 GCA_024085815.1 Flaveria linearis | reverse complement strand
TATGTATATGTATATATATGTATATATGTGTGTGTGTATGTGTGTGTATATATATATATATGTGTGTGTGTGTATGTGTGTGTGAGTGAGTGTGGTGTGCATGTACACATAAAAAAGGATCGAACAACATATGTGTAAAACCTATCATAAAAATTAAAATTATATAATGACAAAAAGAATCACACATAAAAATATTAAACAAATTAAAATAAAATTAATAACATATAAATATAAAGTAAAAAGTATAAACAAAAGAAATGAAAGGATTTAAATATTTGTCATTACAATTTTAGAAATTCTAAAATTGCAATTAATACGTTTACTTTGGGTCAATCTTAACAAAAAAGTGAGTTTACTATACTCTTCACTACATATGTAAATTATTAAGCCTAACAGAGGTGACCCTTGAAAGGGAAAGAAACATTCCACAAGCAAAAAAAATTAAAAATAAAATATTGATCACATCTTTTAGAAAATTGTAACATCTATAGTATATAATAAAAGATATTTTAGAAACACATGTCATTTTTCTAGTACTACGTGAAAAAAGTTATTTTCTCGTCATTTTTTCCTAATAAATACGAAAATTATAAAAGTTAGTTAATTTGATTTTTCTCTTTTACTAAAACATTCTGAAACAAAATATATTTAACATATCTTTTTCTTTCGTTTTAATTCTTTATTGTTTTCTTATGATTTATTGATGTTAAAAATAATCATTAAAGTTATTTAGTGTTTAAATATTGATAACAAAAATATAATTACCAACCATCTTGTTAGAATGATTTAATTTGTTTTTTCTGTATTTTAACATGTAATTAATTTATTAAAAGAGTAAATAGTCGGGTAAAGCTGTTCACCGGTGTAAAACCATAAAATGAGCACGTGTTCAAGCAGAACAAGAACTAATTGGATCAAATGCGATACGAAGAAACAAACCCGTTAAAGAGGAATATAAAGTTTGATCAATTGTGATACTTTCAAATGTGAAAACACTTGGTTATGATAGTGGATTGTAAAAGAGTAATGTAGGCTAAAACAACAGTCAAATTCGAGTTATAACAAAGCGACAATCATGAAACAAGATTTAAGGAAAATTAGTCGCCAAGTCAGGAGATGTGGCATGTAAGGTTATACTTGAAAGGCTCATACAACCAAAAGCTACCCAAGAGCTTCCAGCATACATGCATGAAGTGAAGAGTAGAAGTTATTTGAAAGTTTTACATACTTCATAAAAATATTCTAAGTGTAAAATCTTCCGAAGCCAAACACCAAATCTTTCGAAGCCAAAGATAAAGTCTTTCGAAGCTTCAAAGACAAAGTCTTCAGAAGCCAAAAGACTGAAGACTGATTTCTTCTAAAAACAGAGAAGAAATGCTTTCTCTAATAAACTTTTATATTCTGAAGATTAACCAACTTATATAAGTTGGCGAAAAGGTCCATGCTTTAATGAATTGTTGATTATGGTTTAGGGTCTGTAACTTTCTACTTTGTACCTTTTATCCTTTTTATAAAAGATTAGGATGTGATCTATGGTATGTCACTGTACATTGATATTGTTGTCAAGATTAGTGTTTTCAGCTGGATTTCGAAGTATAACAGGCTATATGATGCAATATAAAGTATATCAAGTTCTTGTGTTTCTTTTTATTCTTTGTAAATCATAAAACTTGAGAGCAATATACAACATTCTTGAAAACCAAAATTTTGATTAGGCCCTCATAAGACGATGCGACTCGCATACAAATTCTATTACAGGGTGCACTGTAAAGGTTGATCCAGAAGCATTTGTTTTTTTACATGTGTCAATACTCATCACCCCAGATCGATATGGGCAAGATCCTAAAGCTGATGTAGGTGCATCGGAGCCCGAGTCAGCCTATAAAAGGGGGCACTAGCCTCCCTCATTTGCACACCACTTGAGCTCTCTCTTTAAGTCTTTATAGAGACAAAGTCAGTATTTTCTTTAGGAATCATATTGTATAGTGGTACGCTTGTTTTAACATTCCTTTGAGTGTGAAATAAGAGTAAGTTTCTTTTGCGAGTGTGGATATCTACCTAGCAGAAGATGGGCTTCCAATGTGGTAAATATTCGATGCCCCCTCGTAAACTAAGGGAAAGATCAAATCAGGGACCCTGGGGGTGGGGGAGATAGACGGTTAAGATACTTGCAGGACATGAAATTCGTGTCCAGGGTATAGTTGTGGGATAAACTCCCATTGCAATTGAGAATCACACGTGAAAATATTAAACAAATTAAAATGAAAACGTGTAAATAAAAAGTGAAAAATATAAACAAAAGAAATAAAAGGATTTAAATATTTGTCACTACAGTTATAGAAATTCTAAAATTACAATTAATGCGTTTACTTTAGGTCAATATTTAGCAAAATAGTGAGTTTACTATGCTTTTCCCTACATCCACAAATTATTAAGTCTAACAGAGCTGACCATTCAAAGGAATTGAAGGGGAAGACACATTGCACAAACAACAAAAAATGAAAAAGAAAGTCTTGGCCACATCTTCCAGGAAATTATAACATCTTTAGTATATAATAAAAGATATTTTAGAAACACATGTCATATTCAAGTACTACATGATATTTTCTCGGCTCTTTTTCTTAATAAGTACGAAAATCACAAAAACAATTAAGTTGATTTTTCTTTTCTACTAAAACATTCAAAAACAAACAGTTAAGTTGATTTTTCTTTTCTACTAAAACATTCTAAAACAAACACATCTTTAACATATCTTTTTCTTTAGGTTTAATTCTTTACTGTTTTAGTTTTTTTATGATTTAATAATTCAAAGTATTTATGTTTAAAAATGATTATAAAAGTTATTTTAGCGTTTATATTAGTAAAAAAGGTATAATTACCAACCGTCTTATTATAATGATTTAAATTTTTGGGTATTTTAACATGTAATTTATTTGTGTTTTTATTAAAAGAGTAAATAGTCGAGTAAAGCCGTTCACTGGTGTAAAACCCTAAAATGAGAAAGTATTCAAGCGGAACGAGAACTAATTGGATCAAACGCGATACGAAGAAACGGACCCGTTAAAGAGGAATATAAAGTTTGATCAATTGAGATACTTTCAAATGTGAAAACACTTAGTTATGATAGTGGATTGTATAAGAGTAACGTAGGCTAAATCAACACTCAAATTCGAGTTATAACAAAGCGACAATCAGGAAAACAAGATTTTAGGAAAATTAGTCTCCAAGTCAGGAGATGTGGCCTGTAAGGTTATAGTTGAAAGGCTAGTATAACCAAAAGCAACCAAAGAGCTTCTAGCATGCATGCATGAAGTGTAGAGCAGAAGTTACTTCGGAAGTATTACACAATTCATAGAAAATATTATAAGTGTAAAATCTTTCGAAGCCAAAGACCAAATATTCCGAAGCCAAAGACCAAATATTCCGAAGCCAAAGACCAAATCTTCCGAAGCCAAAGGCGAAATCTTTTGAAGCTTCAAAGACAAAGTCTTCCGAAGCCAAGAGACTGAAGACTGATTTCTTCCGAAGATAGAGAAGATATGCTTTCTCTGATAAACTTTTGTATAAAGTTGACTAAATTTCTATTGCCACTCTGAATACTCACCAACTATATAAGTTGGTAAAAAGGGTCATGCTTTAGTGAACTGTGATTACGGTTTGGGGTCTGTAACTTTCTACTTTGTACCTTTTATCCTTTTTGTAATAAACTAGGATGTGAGCTATGACATGTCATAATCACAAGTCAAAAGGCAAACTTGTGACAACCCGTATTTTTCAGTTTAACATCGCTTCCTCTATCTAATCTCCCATCGATATTTTATAATTAAATAACTTAAATTATTATTATCATTAGTACATAATTCTAATTAATCTTAACTTAATGAAAGTTAATTAATATTTCCAAATGGAAACTTGAAAACTTGAAGGACCAATTGTGTGTTTAACCCAAAGTTGAATTGCTTTGCAAAATATATATATACATACACTCCCCTCTATCTCTCGGCTCCCTTCCTCACCGACTCCCCTTCACCGACTCTTCCTCCTCACCGCCTCTTCCTCTCTTAACCGACCCCCTCCCCCTTTCGACTACTTCTTCCCCGATAACTCTTTGTTGAAGCTGCAACAGCCTTCAACCGTTCTTCCGGTCATCGGTTGTGATTCTAGGCGGCGACCACACCTCTCGAAGCTTCACGTACCCCTCGGCCAAACGGTAACCGCAACTGCAATCGCCACCGTAGCCTCGAAGGCTTCTTCCCCCACTGTCAAACCTCTCGAAGGCTTCTTGCCCCCCACTGTCAAACCACAACTGCAATCGCCACCGTAGCCCTCGACAACCGACACACATCCGGCAACTGCATATTGGTCATTAAGATAACCCCGTACGGTACGATTCGTCCGTCTTTTACATTTGTTCATTATGTACGGTTTCGAGTTTTGCCGGGCTATGGGTTATGCGTATGTATGTATATATTCTGCGTATGTATGTATGTCGTTATATATATGTATGTATGTTTCTGCAGTGTGTATATATATGTTAATTATGCTTCTGCGCTGAACTAATTGTATCTATATTTGTATATATATGATTGTATATATGCGTAAGTATGTGTGAGCAGTGTGTATATATATGCTTGTATATATGCGGCAGTGTGTATATATGCAGCAGTGAGTATATATAGTGCGTATGTGTGTGTGTCGAGAAACAAAACATAGCAGTCGAAGGCTGCTGTGTACGTGTATGTATATGCAGGGTACGCGTATGTATATGGCTGGGTGCGTGTATGTGTATTGCTGGGTGCGTGTATGTATATACTATGTACGCGTATGTATATGGTTGTGTGTCGATTGGGCTTACGGTGGGGAGTGAATGGTTGTGTACCGTGAGTGTGTGTGCCTTTGTGTGTGTGATTCCTGTGAATAGTATATATATGGTTGCATATATGGTGGTATGTATGGTTGTATATATGGTGGTATAAGTGGATATGTATTGGTGTGTAAATTTTGCAGTAATGGGTTGTGTTTCGTGTATATCAATGCTATATGGATAAGTGTAGTGGATAGGTGTGGAATGTGGGCATTGTTATGCCAGGTATGCATTGAATTATGAGTGTGTTATGTGTGTGTTTTGATATGTGAGTGTGTGTGCCATGTTTGTACACAATATGTATTATGATTATATTATATGTTAGGTTGGGGTGTGGGTTTGTGTTAACTATGGGTCCGTGGGTTTGTATGCCATGCATAATTTTATGAGTGTGAATGGTATATGATATATGTAATCCAATTCATATTTTATGTTAAGATATGAATGCGTAGATGTATAGATTTCCTTGAGAGAGTATAGTTAGCTATCATACATGAATATAAAATGGTTGCGTGCTATTAAAAGTATGGGTCTTTCTTTTTATAAGGAGGCCATATATATATATAAAGCGTACTCGTATACGTGATAACCAAATTCCTTTTCATTGAAGGTGAGTTTGTGATTTACCGTGTTCCGTGTTAAGGGGGGGAACGAATGCTAATCTGAATCGTAACCGAACCGTGAACGCGAAACTGTACCATCCTTGTGTTACTATTCAGTAATTAATATTATTTATTTATTAAATGAGTTCTAGGTTAACCGGGAACTCATTTAATAAATAAATAATATTAATTACTGAATAGTAACACGGTGGCGTGCTTGTCACCCAACTGCAAAATCGATCTTCATCAGTGGCCGCGGCCGTCACCGTCACCGTCGTCCGTCGTCGTCGTACGTCCATTGTCTTACATATCGGCATATCATTTTTTTCATATACTGTACTCTCTCTCTCTCTCTCTCTCTCTCTACTGTACTCTCTCTCTACTGCACCGGTACCTCCTTTGTACCGCAGCCACCATCACCAACGGTCATCTCACCGCAGGCGACCGCCGGTGACCTCCTCCGGCGACAAACCGCGGAGCACCACACCGGCCCACCATACCAAACCGCGACCCCCAAGCCATCGGGCCTCCTCACCCAGGAGCACCACCACACCACAAACCGCGACCACTACCCGTCACCCACCGCGGCCACCTCACACCGGAGCACCATACCTGCGCCCACCTCACCCCACCTCAAACGGCGACCACCACACCACAAACGGCGACCACCACAAACCGCGACCACCACACCACAAACCGCGACAACCCCCCACCACCGCCCACCTCCGCTAGCCACAACCTTCACCCCCGCTAGCCACACCGGTCACCTCCGGTCACTGCCTTCATCGCCGCTACGTTTCTGCTCTCACCTTCCACCTCACCGCCATCACCTGCCGTCACCTATTAGCCGACAGCCCGCACAACACACCCTCAGTCAACTCACCGCCATCACCTGTCATCACCTGTTACGAGTTCTTGTTCCTCTAGGTTTCTGTGAGCCTTGTAACCCTCGAAGGTTACGGACTTCAATCGCTAGGCGAACCCTAACTTGGGAACCCCCCGCTGTCAGATCTTTCTATCCTTTATATTTTATATTTCCTGTTTTTAGTTCTAGAATAACTTTGGTAAGATCGTTCCATACCGGGTTACATTTCTCATTTCTAGCTATTTGAAATATTGCTGCTTTCCCGGTATTTGATTTATTGCGTATATCTCTAGTTGTTTGTGTTTTTACTTGTTGATTGTGTTTTACGTGTGCTTGCTTTCTTTCTAGTGTGTTGGCTGTGTTTTTATTGTTTGGTGGTTTTAGTAGACTCTGCCTGGTATAATAGATAGTACGACCCAATATGCTGCTCCGAGATCATGTTCGGTGAGGAGAGGTGCCAAGACAGGGAATAAGGTTTGTAGATTAAGAGTGGCATCGTGGAATGTAAGAACCCTAACTAGTAAGTTACTAGAGTTAATTGATGTGCTAAAGAAACGTAGGGTCCACATAGCATGCCTGCAGGAGACTAGATGGCGGGGTGGGAGAGCAAAAGAGTGCAATAGTTATAAACTATGGTATTCAGGGTCTGATGGAGCTAAAAACGGAGTAGGTTTTTTAGTTGCTAAGGAACTTCAAGATAATGTAGTGGAGGTGAGAAGATACAATGATAGAATTATGTTGTTAAGAATAGTAATAGGAGATGAGGTAGTGACAGTAGTTAGTGTGTATGCACCACATGTTGGACTAGGAGAAACGGAAATAAAACGTTCTGGGAAAGTTTAGACCAAGTTATGGGCGACATACCTAGAGAGGAAAAGTTATACATAGGAGGAGATTTTAATGGACATATCGGAAAGGATAATAAGCATTTCCAACTGGTGCACGGAGGCTATGGGTATGGTCTTAGGAATGACGGCGGTAGGGAGCTTCTTGAATTTGCAGTAGCGCATGACTTAGGAATCATAAATTCGTTCTTTAAGAAAAGAGACTCACATCTAATCACGTTTAGCAGCGGCGGGAGACACATGCAGATAGACTATCTATTGATGAGGAGAGAAGATCATAGCTCGTGGAAAGACTGTAAAGCGATCCCGGGAGAGACGGTTGTGACGCAACACCATATGTTGGTGGCGGATATACGCGTAAAGAGGCCAATTGCCCAACAGAACAAGAGAGTTACACCCAATATCAGATGGGGTCAGCTCAAAGACGAAAAGATTACCATTTTTAGAGATAAAGTCATACAAATGAACCAAACTGGGCCACAGGAAGATGCAAACCAAAAGTGGGAGGTTATAGCAAATAGGCTCATCCAAGCAGCTAAAGAAACGCTTGGAGTCACAACAAAAGGGCAGTTGGTCATAAGGAATCATGGTGGTGGAACGAAATTGTACAGGAGAAGATACGTATCAAACAACAAAGTTTTAGAGAGCTCATACACTGTAACAATGACGAAGAACACGCGGAGCTAAAACAAAAGTACAAGGAGGCTAAGAGACAAGCAAAAAAATCGGTGTCAGAGGCAAAGAACACGGCGTATGAAATGATGTATAAGAGCTAGAGACGAAAGAAGGAGAGCATGACATGTTTAAGATAGCCAAGGCAAGAGAAAGAAGAAGACAGGACCTGACAACGGTCAAGTACATAAAGGATGCGGATGGAAAAGTTTTGGTGAAGGAGAAAGATATCAAGGTCAGATGGAAAACTTACTTCGATAACCTATTTAACAATACGAATCAAAATCAACAAACTGAGGTAGATAGAACAACTCAAAAAACACAACAAAACCAATGCTATTATAGAAGCATCACAGTTGACGAAGTTACAAGAGCTATGAAGAAAATGGGAAGGGCTAAAGCGGTGGGGCCAGACAACATACCGATTGAAGCGTGGAAATGCCTAGGTGATAAGGGTCTCAAATGGCTAACAGATCTATTCAACACTATCTTTAAGACAGGGAAGATGCCAGACCAGTGGAGAACCAGTGTCGTAGTCCCCATATATAAGAAAAAAGGAGATATTCAAGGTTGCGAAAATTACAGGGGAATAAAGCTACTGAGTCACACGATGAAACTATGGGAAAGAGTTATTGAAACGAGAATTAGACGGGAAACCCAGATAGCAATAAACCAATTTGGATTTATGCCAGGACACTCTACGACAGAAGCCATACACGTCATAAGAAGGATAATGGAGAAATATAGAGAAAAGAAAAGGGACCTCCATATGGTATTCATCGACCTGGAAAAGGCCTATGACAGTGTACCGCGACAACTAATTTGGGAAACTCTACGACTTAGAGGGGTACCAGAGAGGTATATCAAATTAATTAAGGATATGTATGACGGGGCAAAAACGCGTGTGCGAGCACCAGTAGGAGACACAGACTCATTCTCAGTGGAAGTGGGACTCCACCAAGGATCGGCATTGAGCCCATTTCTCTTCGCACTAGTGTTGGATGAGATGACTAAGCCTATACAACAGTCAGTCCCGTGATGCATGCTCTTTACGGATGATATTGTCTTAATATCAGAATCTAAAATGATGCTTAACGACAAGCTAGAGCAGTGGAGAGCAACGCTGGAGAACAAAGGATTAACGATAAGTTGCTCTAAGGCGGAATACATGCATTGTAACTTTGGTGGTGACGAGGAAGAGGACACCCAAATCAGTATCCAGGGTATGCCGGTCCCACGGACATCTAGGTTCAAATACCTGGGCTCGTACCTGCAGGAAGACGGAGAGATACACAGCGATGTAGCTCACCGTGTCCAAGCAGGATGGTGCAAGTGGAGAGCAGCATCAGGGATCCTATGTGACAAGAGGTTTCCAGCAAAACTTAAGGGAAAACTATACAAAGTCGTGGTACGCCCAGCTATGCTATATGGAACAGACTGCTGGGCCATAAAGAAATCGCACGAGAAACAAATAGAGGTTGTGGAAATGCGAATGCTAAGGTGGATGAGTGGCCATACAAGACTGGATCGGATAAGAAACGAAATGTTTCGACAGAAGTTAGAAGTGGCTTGTATTGCAGATAAAATACGAGAGGGAAGATTAAGGTGGTATGGACATGTCAAGAGGAGACCAATGGCAGCACCGGTCAGAGCAGTGGAGAACATCGTCATAGAGGGTAGGAAGAGTAGAGGAAGTCCTAGGCTGACTTGGGAAGAGATAATTAGGCGAGATATGGTACACTTGCACCTCTCTGAGCACATGATCGAGGATAGGAGCGAGTGGAGACGTAGAATTAAAATTAAGTACTTTTAGTGGTTTTTGTAGCTAGGAAGGGACTTTGATCACTTCTTACGGGGCATGATGTGTATGTAGTACACTGCAACCTTTTTAGGGAAAATTGTTGCTTCCCTAATGCATGCTTGTTCATTTTATTTCTTTTTGGTGATATATTAATGTTCGCTGTATGATGGTTACGGTATCATATATCATATACCTTATATCGTATGTTTGATTATATGTTGATTTCTTAGCTTTATTGCTTTTGTTATCGAGCCGAGGGTCTCTTTGGAAGCGGTCTCTCTACCTATCTGGATAGAGGAAAGACTTGCCACCACCTACCCCCCCAGACCCTACTCTTGAGTGGGATATACTGGGTTTGTTTGTTTGTTTGTTTGTTTGTAGGTTAACCGGGAACCTAATCTCTTGTTCATTACACTACGTTATTGCTGTACATTAAAGGTGAGTTTACAGCCCCGCTTTTACTTTATACTCTTTTTGGGGGAGAGAAACATGTTGCTTTCATAAATGTTACATTACATTGGGTTTTTGTAATACTGCATATACCTGATACTATGGTGTTATACTTTGCCCTTCGGACCGTTAATATGCAAATAGCGAGGTGATTGTTAGTAGATCTACTTGGGTTTGACACGCCCCACCTGGGCTAGTCGCGCTAGCTAGACTGGAGGTCTGACGGGTGAATGGTCAGCCTGCTTTATAGTGTTCTGGTGTGGGATCCACAACCGGGCATACTTTATTACTATTGATTATATGTCAGCTCGGTCGCGACTTCATACACATAGTGATTGCTATGGGCTAGCTACCCATTATATGATTTGATTACTAAATCCGGGAATTACATTACTGATACTTACTGTTTTCTGATAAACCTGTGAACTCACCAGTCTTGTACTGACTTTTGCATGTTTTCTCTCAGGACATTGAAATAGCACGTTTAGGAGCATAACATCCACAGCATGTCATTCTACTTTCATCCCAAACTGTTTTCAAGATTTAATTTCATGTACTTTACATAAATTGGATTGGACGCGTGTTTACGTGTTCCAAAACCGTTGTTAAATGTTTTCCTATTTTCGCTTCCGCAATACTTAAATACAAGTTGGTTTATTTCATTATTACTAAGCAACTAATATGATTTGTAATTGTCGAGTCGTTTGGTGTAACTGATGCTTATCTGAGATCCTGGTTATGTCACACGCCTAGCGGTAAAACCCCGTTTGTGGAAATTGAGGGTGTGACAGAGTGGTATCAGAGCATTAGTTATAGCAAACTAAAATGAACCTTGCATCTCATTTGCATTGCATTTTAGACTATAGCATTGTGGAAATTGAGCGTGTGTACGTATGTATATATTCTGCGTATGTATGTATGTCATTATATATATGTATGTATGTTTCTGCAGTGTGTATATATATGTTAATTATGCTTCTGCGCTGAACTAATTGTATCTATATTTGTATATATATGATTGTATATATGCATAAGTATGTGTGAGAAGCATGTATATATATGCTTGTATATATGCGGCAGTGTGTATATGTGCAGCAGTGTGTATATATAGTGCGTATGTGTGTGTGTCAAGAAACAAAACATAGCAGCCGAAGGCTGCTGTGTACGTGTATGTATATGCAGGGTACACATATGTATATGGCTGGGTGGGTGTATGTGTATGGCTGTGTGCGTGTATGTATATGCTGTGTACGCGTATGTATATGGTTGTGTGTCGATTGGGCTTAGGGTGGGGAGTGAATGGTTGTGTACCGTGAGTGTGTGTGCCTTTGTGTGTGTGATTCCTGTGAATAGTATATATATGGTTGCATATATGGTGGTATGTATGGTTGTATATATGGTGGTATAAGTGGATATGTATTGGTGTGTAAATTTTGCAGTAATGGGTTGTGTTTCGTGTATATCAATGCTATATGGATAAGTGCAGTGGATAGGTGTGGAATGTGGGCATTGTTATGCCAGGTATGCATTGAATTGTGAGTGTGTTATGCGTGTGTTTTGATGTGTGAGTGTGTGTGCCATGTTTGTACACAATATGTATTATGATTATATTATATGTTAGGTTGGGGTGTGGGTTTGTGTTAACTATGGGTCCGTGGGTTTGTATGCCATGCATAATTTTATGAGTGTGAATGGTATATGATATATGTAATCCAATTCATATTTTATGTTAAGATATGAATGCGTAGATGTATAGATTTCCTTGAGAGAGTATAGTTAGCTATCATACATGAATATAAAATGGTTGCGTGCTATTAAAAGTATGGGTCTTTCTTTTATAAGGAGGCCATATATATATATATAAAGCGTACTCGTATACATGATTACCAGATTCCTTTTCATTGAAGGTGAGTTTGTGATTTACCGTGTTCCGTGTTAATGGGGGGAGGGGGAACGAACGCTAATCTGAATCGTAACCGAACCGTGAACGCGAAACCGTACCATCCTTGTGTTACTATTCAGTAATTAATATTATTTATTTATTAAATGAGTTCTAGGTTAACCGGGAACCTAATCTCTTGTTCATTACACTACGTTATTGCTGTACATTAAAGGTGAGTTTACAGCCCAACTTTTACTTTATACTCTTTTTGGGGGGAGAGAAACATGTTGCTTTCATAAATGTTACATTACATTGGGTTTTTGTAATACTGCATATACCTGATACTATGGTGTTATACTTTGCCCTTCGGACCGTTAATATGCAAATAGCGAGGTGATTGTTAGTAGATCTACTTGGTTTGACACGCCCCACCCGGGCTAGTCGCGCTAGCTAGACTGGAGGTCTAACGGGTGAATGGTCAGCCTGTTTTACAGTGTTGTGGTGTGGGATCCACAGCCGAGCATACTTTATTACTATTGATTACGTGTCAGCTCGGTCGCGACTTCATACACATAGTGATTGCTATGGGCTAGCTACCCATTATATGCTTTGATTACTAAATCCGGGAATTACATTACTGATACTTACTGTTTTCTGATAAACCTGTGAACTCACCAGTCTTGTACTGACTTTTGCATGTTTTCTCTCAGGACATTGAAATGGCACGTTTAGGAGCACAACATCCACAGCATGTCATTCCACTTTCATCCCAAACTGTTTTCAAGATTTAATTTCATGTACTTTACATAAATTGGATTGGACGCGTGTTTGCGTGTTCCAAAACCGTTGTTAAATGTTTTCCTGTTTTCGCTTCCGCAATACTTAAATAAAAGTTGGTTTATTTCATTATTACTAAGCAACTAATATGATTTGTAATTATCGAGTCGTTTGGTGTAACTGATGCTTATCTGAGATCCTGGTTATGTCACACGCCTAGCGGTAAAACCCCGTTTGTGGAAATTAAGGGTGTGACAAAACTACCTTTTGTCTCTACATTGATCTTGTTGTCTAGATTAGTGTTTTCAGCTGAGTTTCAAAGTATAGCCTTTTGTAGGATGTAGTATAAAGTATCTCAGGTTCTTGTATTTCTTTTTATGCTTTGTAACACTTGTAATAGAACTTGAGAGCAATATACAACATTCTTGAAAACCATACTTATCCTATTCTTGTTCTTGGTTTTGCCTCAATACTTACTTGTGTTTTTCGTATCTCTCATATAAAAGCCGGTTCCCTATTTGATCTATTAAGTGTTCTAACACTGTCCTCATTGTGAGACTGATTGTATTGAACATCCCTTAACGAGTCCTGCAATTGTATCAGAGCATTTCAGGCTCTTGATCGTAAGATCTCACTATCTTAAATCCTATCAGTTTCACAAATCATTTAACATCTCAAATGGCAGCTCTCTCAAAGGTTGTTATGGAAACCAGTACTATGAAAAAATCTCCATTGATCACTCCTGATAATGTCGATACTTGGTGTCACATAATGGAAGACTTAATCATGTCTCAAGATAGCAGGATGTAGGAATTTGTTGTCTCTAGACCTCGTGTACCATGCACCTCTTTAGCTGCTGTGTAAGGCCCCATCCCCGGGCACCTCACAGTTGGTCATTCATCGCACATAAAACACACATTTATTTAAAACATTGTAGGGGAAATTAATTAAAATCATTTCATATATTTTAATCACAACTTTTGCAAAGTAATACAAATCAGTTAACTGTTACAAAATATTATAATTGCGTTACATCACAAAAATGTCATTATTATACTAATGGATGCCATCCCAAAAATGCCAAGTAGCTACCCCGTGCCATCCTCAGCAACTTTTACCTGCTAACTGAAAAATACATAAAATTCAGTGTTGCTGTGTGAGTTCTAGTTTTATAAATAAAATACTTTACTTTCGTTAAAACCTTTCTTTACATTCATATGCGATCATGCATCATACGTACAGATAGAGAATACTACTTTTAACTTTTATTATCATTCATTTTTCACCATCATAGTCATAGCATGCTTTCATTTCATGCTTTTCGTTAACATTCTCTTACTTTCGTTCTCATCCTTTCGTAACGTACTTATTATCATTCTTTTACTTTCATACTTGTTTACTTTCTTTCTTTCTTTTGTATGTTACGTCATTCTATTACTTTCATATGGATCAATGAACAGTACCCCGAACATTGTGCACGAAGCTGATGTTGGACCTGTGGTAATTAAACCACAAACATTGTGCACGAATTTGATCCAGTCACATAGGGCAAGTCATCTCTCCCATTCATTCAACCAATTGGTATACCCGAACATTATGCACAAAGCTGATGCTGGACCTGTGGTAATTAAACCATGAACATTGTGCCCGAAGCTGATCCAGTTACCTAGGGCATACCAAAGGGCCTTGTCAATCTCAGTGATTGACCCTGTGTGCATCCTTTAGGGTGGCTAACTCGCATCACAGTTGAGCTAATGACAACATGGTCGTGCACCTCCTTTCATTTGCTTGCAATCCATTCTTTCGTTCATTACGTTTTAATTTTCATCATTGTTATCTTTCGCTTCGTTATGTTATTCTTTACGTTCTTTCATTCATTTGTCATACTACGTAAAGTAATAACATAATATTTAACGTATTGTATAACATAAAATAAATACGTATAAATACCATTCAAAGATAACACATTATACATACATACATCATTCGTACATTCGTAACCCTAAAACAACCCATAATCATGCTTAAAATGGGTAATCATTGCCCATAAGTCAAATCAAGTCAAACCCTAGACTTTCTGCTTTTCCTAAAATTTTAGACAATATTCTAAGTGTCTAGATGCATGGGCACTATTTGCGCGTTTCTGCCCTGTTCAGGCGTTTTGCTACTATGCAGACGTCTGGACTTACACTTGGTCATTTTCCACTTAGACGCATGGGCCTATTTGGTCTCATGGACACTATTCAGGTGTTTGGGACTAACACTTAGTCATTCTTAGCAATCCTCCCAGACGGTTAGGTACTATTCAGGCGCATGGGCCTGACTTAGGCGCATGGGCACTTAGGCGGTTGGGTACTGTTTAGGCGGTTGGGGTTCTGGGTGGTTAGGAACACTTAGTAATTTAAACCATTGGACGCATGGGCCACTGTTTAGGCGGTTGGGCAACTAACTTTCACTTAAACAACATAAATCAGTCCCAATTCATCTTAAATCATGATCTAAGCTTAGCATTAACATTCTAAGCATCATAACATGTACATACACACATATATATCCCAAATTTACACCCACCCACATACATATTCACACACACATATATGGGTGAAAACCCATTTTTAATAAAAACATGAACACATGCATTTACAGCCCCAAAGTTTGTTAAAAACATGTTAAAAAGGGGGTTCTAGAACTCACTTTAGCTGCTTTCGTGTATGACTTCCTCAAACCCGAATGTAATGAGTTCAAACGCCTAAAAACCCACCAAAACACACACACAAACGTACATAACACATATAAGCATATAACCGAGGCTAAGGCTAGTTTAGAACATCACAAAACCAAGAATTTTTACCTTGAATTCAATTTCTTCTTCTTGTTCTTAAAAAATCCAAGAGCTTCTGCTCTTTCTCTTTTTAAAAACTCGAATGACAAGGTGTAAGCAGGCAACATGGGCGGCCATGTTACTGTATCCACCAACTTTTTAAAGTTTTGTCCTTTTGAACACTTTTAACCCCTCTACTTGGGTTAAATTACATTTCTCCTCTTTATTCGCGTTTATTCTTTGTTTCTTTCTCGTCTATAAAAATATCCGGGTGTTACAAGTCCACCCCCCTTATATAGGTTTCGTCCCCAAAACCTGTTATTCCCCAAACAGATGAGGGTAATGCTGCCTCATCTCTCCTTCAGTCTCCCATGTAGACTCGAATCCCTTCCTGTGCTTCCACTGTACACGCACAAGAGGAACCACTTTATTTCTTAATATTCTCTCTTTACGATCAATGATCGCCGCTGGTTCCTCCACATAATTGAGCCGTTCGTCTACTTCTATATCTTCCAGTGGTACAACCATATCCTCGTCTGCTAAACACTTCCGCAGATAAGATACATGGAATGTCTGGTGAATTCCACTTAACTATCGGGCAGTTCCAACCTATTAGCCACCTCTCCTACTCGAGCAATAATTCGGAAAGGTCCTATGTACCTCGGGCTCAACTTGCCCCGCTTTTTAATTCATATGATACCCTTCCAAGGTGAGACTTTCAACATAACCCTATCACCCACCTAGAACTCAATCGGTCTACGCCGTTTATCAATATATGACTTTTGCCTATGCTTGGCTGCCTTCATAAAGGCTTTGATCTTTTCTAACTTTTCAGTCATAGCTTCGATCACCTCAATACTTGCCATCTCTTTCTGCACAATGTCACCCCAACAAACGGGTGTCCTGCATCTTTTACCGTATAGCATCTCGTATGGCGGCATGCCAATGCTGGCATGATAACTATTATTGTACGAGAATTTTGCTAACGGCAGATGGTCATCCCAACTTCCTCCAAAATCGATCACGCGTGTTCGAAGCATGTCCTCGAGTGTCTGGATCGTCCTCTCAGACTGACTGTCTGTCTGAGGATGATAAGCCATGCTGATGTGTAGCCTCGTCCACATCGTATCGTGGAATTTCTTCTGAAACTTGGATGTAAACCGAGTGTCACGATCAGATATAATAGACATCTGCACACCATGATGAGCTACAATCTCTTTGATAAATAGATCCGCGAGTCTCTCATATGAATACGTCTCTTGGATCGGTAGAAAGTGAGCACTCTTCGTCAAACGATCAACTATCACCCATATAGCATCATACCCTTTCGGGGTACATGGTAACTTCGTAATAAAGTCCATGGTGATATGCTCCCACTTCCACTCGGGTATATCCAACGGTTGGATTTTCCCGTACGACTTCTGGTGTTCCGCCTTCACTTTCAAACAAGTAAGGCATTTACTCACATACTCTGCTATGTCACGCTTCATACCCGACCACCAATAATCCTTCTTCATATCATGGTATATCTTGGTAGCACCGGGATGAATAGAATATCGAGTATTATGAGCCTCGTCCATGATCTTTCCACGTAAATCGTCGTAACGAGGAATCCACATCCGTCCAGATCGGGTCCTAACACCAAGAGTGTTTTCACCCAACTCTGCGACTAGACCTCTCATCCTCTCAGAGTTAAGACGATCTACTTTCAAAGCCTCGTTTTGAAACTCCTTGACCTGCATCATCACGTTGGAGGTCATAATCAACTGATAAGCCTTCACCCGAATTGGCTCGGGTCTCTCCTTTCGGCTAAGGGCATCTGCCACCACGTTGGCCTTGCCCGGATGGTAATGGATCATGCAATCGTAATCCTTTATGAGCTCCAACCATTGCCTTTGCCTCATATTCAAATTGCTCGAAGAAGTACTTCAAGCTCTTGTGGTTAGTGAAGATTGTGCACTTCGTCCCGTATAAGTAGTGCCGCCAAATCTTCATTGCGAGAACCACAACAGCTAGTTCTAGATCGTGTGTGGGATAGTTGACTTCGTGGGTTTTCAGCTGTCGGGATGCATAGGCTATTACCCTTCCACGTTGCATCAACACGCAACCTAACCCGGAATAAGATGCATCCGAATAGACTATCAAGTCCTCACTTCCGTCATGTAACGACTAGACAGGAGCTTGCGTCAGTCTCATCTTTAACTCCTCAAAAGCATTCTCTTAATGTTGACCCCATACAAACTTCACATCCTTACGGGTCAAATTAGTCTACGGAGAAGCTATCTTAGAGAAATCTTGGATAAATCTCCTATAATACCCTGTCAATCCCAAGAAGCTACGAATCTCGGATGGCGTCTTTGGGGGCTTCCATTGCATCACCGCCTCCACCTTTGCTGGGTCTACCATAATCCCCTCGGGATTTACCACCTGACACAAGAACCGAACTTCTCGTAACTAGAACGCACACTTGGAGAACTTAGCATACAACTTCTCCTTTTTCAACGCCTCCAACACCTCTCGAATGTGGCCGCATGTTCTTCTTCACTCCTCGAGTAAATCAGGATATCATCGATAAACACAATCACTTATTTATCTAACATCGGCCGACACACTCGATTTATCAAGTCCATAAAAGCTGCTGGCGCGTTAGTTAAACCAAAAGACATAACGAGAAACTCGTAGTGTCCATAACGCATGCAAAAAGCTATTTTAGGAATATCTTGCTCCTTTACCTTCAACTAATGGTAGCCAAATCGAAGGTCTATCCTCGAGAACCAACTGGCAACTTGGAGCTGATCAAACAAGTCATCAATCCTCGGTAATGGATACCGATTCTTTACCGTCAACTTGTTCAACTCATGGTAGTCGATGCACATCCTCATACTACCGTCCTTCTTCTTCACGAACAAGACCGGAGCACCCTAAGGAGAGATGCTCGGCCTGATGAAACCCTTATCAAGCAACTCCTGCAGTTGCTCCATCAACTCCTTCATCTCAGTTGGAGCCAACCGATATGGTGCTTTAGCGACAGGCTGGGCACCGGGTATCAAGTCAATTTGAAATTCGATTTCACAATCCGGTGGCACACCTGTTAAGTCCTCTGGAAACACATCGGGAAAGTCACACACCACCGGTACATCAGACAATGTGGTGTTGACGTGTCCACATCCTTCACGTAGGCCAAATAAGCACTACATCCACGCCTCATGCACTTCCCCGCCACTACCATCGAAATCACTTTCGGAATCGTCGTAACTCGATCACCATATATCGTCACTGAACTACCATCGGGCGCTATCAGTCTAATCATCTTCTTTCGACACATGATGTTTGCTTCATAGGTTGCTAACCAATCCATCCTTAGTACTACATCAAATCCACCTAGGGGCATCATATGCAACTTAGCAGCAAACCTATGACCCTCTAATTCTATGGCACAGTCCTCTATCATATCAGTAACTCTAGTGGACTTACCAATAGCAGTTTCTACATCGAATGGCTCATCAATACGTCTATTACTAACAGGTAATTTAGCACAAAAAGCAGCAGAAATAAAACTCCTACTAGCACCAGAATCAAATAACACAGAAGGAAGAGTTTGATTTGCTAGAAACGTACCTGACACAACATCGAGGTCCGTCCTAGCCTCCTCTCTGGTCATCGTGAATGCTCTGGCGCTCGCCCTTTGCTCCTCAGTCCCAACTTCTTCCCCGCTCTGGAACTCTCTGCCCTCGGCTTCCTACAATCCCTGCTCAGGTGGCCCACTTCGCCACAGTTGAAGCACCTCGCTGCTCTGCAATCTCTGGAGATGTGGTCGGGCTTCCCGCACTTGAAACAAACATTAAGCCCCAGCGTGCACTCACCAGCGTGCTCCTTTCCACACTTCTTGCATCTCTTCACTCCCGAGCCTGCGACAACCACCCGTCGATCATCCACCCTAGCCTTCTTGTTATTCGGGTGAAGCCACCACACCCAAACCGTTTCCGGTTCCGGTCATCACCACCCGTCTTCTTCCCCTCTACCACCATCACCTCCCTTTCATCATACAACCTCCCAGCCAAATCAACTACCGACCTAAACGTACTCGGTCGGGTGACAATCATGTGCCTGCAGATATCTGCTGGCAAGCCCTGGATGTATCTTTTGATCTTCCATGATAGGGGCGTCACCTGATCTAGCACCAGCCGTGCCATCTCATTGAACTTGGTGGTATATTGCTGATGTGTCATGGTTCCTGACTCCAACTGCAAGAACTCTCTCTCCACCTTGTCCAACTCCTGATGAGGATAAAACTCCTCAATCACCAACTTCTTCGGCTTGCTCCACCTCATTCTACCAATCACCCTGCTACCCTCGGCTTGGATAATGTTGTCCTACCAACATAAAGCCAAGTCCACAAATGAATGGGTGGCAAACTTTACCTTCTGGTCCTCCCGGTACTCGCTGATTTATAGAACAACCTCCATCTCCCTCACCCATCAGTGAGCAGCAGCAGCAGTGTCGTTACCATCAAAGGTAGGGGCTTGCATCTTTGGAATGCTCTATAGTTACAGCCTAGTGCTGCCTCAGGCACCGGCTCTTCTTCCTCCTCTTCCTCGTCAGTAGGGATAACCGTCTCGGTCTCAAGTTGTTCTCTTCCTCCCGAGGACCTGTTCCTATCCCTCATCTCTCCTTCTCTAACAGCCTTAATCACTTTGGTCACTACAGACATCAAGATCGTCTGTATGACCTGGTGAACCTCCTCCACCACGTTCTCCTTCACCGAGGCTCTCAAATTAGCACTCTCATCACCACCTCCAGATGAGGGGTCTCAGGCTCCTCATGGGTCACCTTCTCAACCATAGGCCTTCCTCTTTTGGCCTGTGGTCCAGCACCACGTCCACCATGTACTCCGACTCGTGAAGCCTTATAAGATCTACCTCCAGCCATCCTCTAACACACTATAAGATTCAAATACTAACACGGTCATTCCAGGTAATAGCTCAGTTTATGTCAAGCATAGTAAGTCCCTAATTATAGTGACCAGTTATGATTAGTCACTTACTTTACTCTTCATACCCCAAGCATTCCCTATCCTGAATACATCAGTATCTAAATCTACTAAGGACAAACAGATCAAATAACATGCGCACATAATACCGGTTAACATTAAAAAAAATACCTGATGGCACGTAGCTACTTGGACTGGCATCCCTTCCCTTTATCC
The DNA here is from genome assembly GCA_024085815.1 of Flaveria linearis. Taxonomy (NCBI): domain Eukaryota; kingdom Viridiplantae; phylum Streptophyta; class Magnoliopsida; order Asterales; family Asteraceae; genus Flaveria; species Flaveria linearis. Next base: position 99,215 of record JABSNV010000254.1, on the reverse strand, counting down.
CATTCTCAGTTCAAGTTTAGGTTTCTTTTGAAAATATTACCTATTTCACTTAAACTTGGCTCTGATACCAACTTGTAAGGCCCCGTCCCCGGGCACCTCACAGTTGGTCATTCGTCGCACATAAAACATACATGTATTTAAAACATTGCAGTGGAAATTAATTAAAACCATTTCATATATTTTAATGACAACTTTTTCAAAGTAATACAATTCAGTTAACTGTTACAAAATATTATAATTGCATTACATCACAAAAATGTCATTATTATACTAATGGATGCCATCCCAAAATGCCATGTAGCTGCCCCGTGCCATCCTCAGCAACTTTTATCTGCCAACTGAAAAATACATAAAAGTCAGCGTTGCTGAGTGAGTTCTAGTTTTATAAATAAAATACTTTACTTTTGTTAAAACCTTTCTTTACTTTCATATGTAATCATGCATCATACGTATAGATAGAGAATATTACTTTTAACTTTCATTATCATTCATTTTTCACCATCATAGTCATAGCACGCTTTCATTTCATTCTTTTCGTTAACATTCTCTTACTTTCATTCTCATTCTTTCGTAACGTACTTATTATCATTCTTTTACTTTCATACTTGTTTACTTTCTTTCTTTCGTACGTTACGTCATTCTTCTACTTTCATATGGATCGATGAACAATACCCCAAACATTGTGCACGAAGCTGATGCTGGACCTGTGGTAATTAAACCACGAACATTGTGCCCGAATTTGATCCAGTCACCTAGGGCAACTCATCACTCCCATTTATTCAACCAATTGGTATACCCCGAACATTGTGCACGAAGCTGATGCTGGACCTGTGGTAATTAAACCATGATCATTGTGCCCGAAGCTGATCCAGTCACCTAGGGCATACCAAATGGCCTTATCAATCTCAATGATTGACCCTGTGTGCATCCTTTGGGGTGGCTAACCCGCATCACAGTTGAGCTAACGACAACATGGTCGTGCACCTCCTTTCATTTGCTTGCAAGCCATTCTTTCATTCATTACATTTTACTTTTCATCATTGTTATCTTTCACTTCGTTACGTTATTCTTTACGTTCTTTCATTCATTTGTCATACTATGTAAAGTAATAACATAATATTTAACGTATTTTATAACATAAAATAAATACGTATAAATACCATTCAAAGATAACACATTATACGTGTAGGGTTTGTAAGAACACAAAACTTAGTTTAACCACTTAAACTTTCTGAAAAATGTAGCGGAATAATTACTTTATAAACTTTATTATAAAGCTGAAAAACATGTTCTCAAGTCACCGTATTTATGTATGAAACAAACCCATAGAACAAAGGATCATTTATGTGAATAAGCAAGCTATGAACATATGTATATGTACATAAAATCACAGCCACAATGAGCTGTGATTACTACCTCTTTCAGCAGCTAAAAACGACCAAAGAAAGAAGATTAGATGTCCAAAATCAGCCAAGACTCCAAGAGAAGAAGTCCTCAAGCTTCTATACCCCAAGCCTCCTTGCAAACACCACTTCTTGCTAGGGAGTTGACACCAAAACAACACAAAAATTGCTCTCAAAACCATCCAAATGCTGCTGCCTGGCCATAGCTTTTAGAGAGAGAGAGAAAGGAGTTTTTTTTGTGTGTTGCATGCAAAAATGAGATTGGGTAGAGAAAAGGGGTATCCAAGACAAGTTAATGTGTGTGTCTATCAAAGCAAAATTGGTCCAATAATAAGAGGGGGGGGGGCGAATCTCAAATTCAAAAGGGGTTTCCCCCTTTAAACAAGACACATACACACACATTAAAATGGTCTTGTAACTAGACATACAATTAACCATTTAATTATATGTACAAGATATATAACTTATACAACTAACTATTTAACTTATAAGTTATAATTTCTCATTATTATTTGGTGTCGTCTAACTTATTTAAATAACACTTCAAATAGTATTATTGAACAAAATATTCTAATAAGTTGTTCCCTCTCATATGCAACTTATTTAGAAAACCCATTTTCTAAATTGGTGTAAATATTTAATTGCATGATCATATCATCAATTAAATATTAATTTGTGTTTGCTAAGCTTGTTATTGGGTATAACCCGACTTGGATCATAACGTACTAACCGCATCAATATTCTACGTGTCTTGGGCATATAGAATCTTACAATACGTACCATACATCATTTGTACATTCTGTAACCCTAAAACATCCCATAATCATGCTTAAAATGGGTAATCATTGCCCATAAGTCAAATCAAGTCAAACCCTAGACTTTCTGCTTTTCCTAAAATTTCAGAAAATATTCTAGGTGTCTAGACACATGGTCACTATTTGGGCGCTTCTTCCCTGTTCAGGCGTTTTGCTACTATGCAGACGTCTTGACTTACACTTGGTCATTTTCCACTTAGACATGTGCCTATTTAGGTGCATGGACACTATTCAGGCGTTTGGGCATAACACTTAGTCATTCTGAGCAATCCTCCCAGACGGTTGGGTACTATTCAGGCGTATAGGCCTGACTTAGGCGCATGGTCCCGAATGTAATGAGTTCAAACGCCTAAAAACCCACCAAAACACACACACAAACGTACATAACATATATAAGCATATAACCGAGGCTAAGGCTAGTTAAGAACATCAAAAAACTAAGAATTCATACCAAAATGATAGAGGCAATGTGCTTCTAGCCATCATAGATCAAACCATATCCAAGAAGGTTCGATTCCTCCTCTCAGATACACCATTATGTTGTGGTGTTCCAGGTGGAGTGAGTTGCAAGACAATTCCACAACTCCTAAGATGATCTTAAAAACATCACTTAGGTATTCACCTCCTCTATCGATGCAGAGAACTTTAATCGACTTGTTGAGTTGATTTTCTACTTCATTCTTGGAGATTTTGAACATTTCAAAAGCTTCATCTTTGTGCCTTAATAAGTAAACATACCCATAGCGACTATAATCGTCGGTAAAGGTAATGAAGTATCTTTCACCATTCCTAGTCATTGGCTTAAAAGGACCACATACATCCGAATGTATGATTCCTAATAAATCTTTTGCCCTTTCGTTAGTTCCACTAAAGGGCGCCTTAGTCATTTTCCTTGTAAACAAGATTCACATACATCAAATGAATCACATTTAATTGTTTTAAAAAGACCATTCTTTTGAAGTGTTTGTATACATTTCTTGTTCATATGACCAAGATGGCAATGCCAAAGATAGGTATCACTCAAATCCAACTTGAGTTTCTTGGTGTTAGTTTGGTACAATGAACTATTTAAAGCATTTTTATGAACCAATTCATAAATACCATTAATGGGAATAGCTTTAAAATAGAACATATCATTTAAAGAAACATGAATATCATTTTCAACAAAAGATAATACATAATAATAATGTCTTAATTGGGATACAGAAATAATGTTCCTAGTCAAACTAGGAGCATACAAAACATTCTTCAAAATAACATCCAAGCCACTTGTAAGTTTTAGGATGTAGTCCCCACGAGCTTCAACTTGGACTTTGGTTCCATTGCCCATGAAGAGACTAACATCCCCTTGATTGAAGTCCCTACTTCTTATGAACCCCTGCAACAAATTGCAAATATGAGTTCCACATCCGGTATCCAATACCCATGTGTTAGAAGATGTAACATTAAGATCAATATGAATCATGTATATTGTACCTGAGGTCTGCCGGCATCCCTCTTTGCTTTCACTCTTGGAGATGGACAAGACAATTCCTTGCCCAATGTCCAATCTCCCCACACTTGAAGCATGGGTCATTAGTAGCAACCTTTTGCTTCTTCTCTTGTGGTTTGGGTGGCACCCTTGCCACCCCCTTCCCCTTTCCCCAAACGGGTCCCTTACCCTTGGCAACTTTTGCCTTGGGTGCGGGATGAGGCCTTTTATTGTTCCCACCTTCATTGATGGTGAGAACGGGTAAAACCCTTTTACCCATGGCCACCTCGGCCGTTTTAAGCATTGAGTGAAGCTCACCAATGCTCTTTTCCCATGCATTCATGTTGTAATTCAACACAAATGTCTCGAACTTTTTGGTAAGGCCATTTAGGATCAAATCCGTGGCCAATTCCTTCGAGACGGGACAATTAAGCCTCTCGAGGCGGTCAATATGACTTTTCATCTTAAGTACATAAGATGAAACAGATTGGTTGTCGTCCATACGACATGCATGGAGTGCTCGAACCGTTTCGAAGCGCTCAACCCTTGCTTGCTGTTGGAACGTTTCCTTCAGCTGGGTTATCATGTCATAAGCTCCATGATGTTCATACTCCTTTTGGAGATCCGGAGTCATGCTCGCTAGCATGAGACAAAACACTTGGACGGAGTCCTCAGTGTACTTCACCAATCGTTGTAGGCCTCCTCATCTTCCTCAGTAGGCTGATCGGGGATAGGGTCGTCTAAAACATAGATCTTCTCTCTTGCTTGAGAACGATTCTCAAGTTGCGATACCAATCAATGAATTATTATGATTTAGACGTCCTTTTTGGAGGATTGCTCGTAATGATTGGGTGGATGCGGATGAGTTATCATGACTGTCATTATTGGTGGCCATCTACAAAATTTAACAAAGATCTATTTTAGTATTTTCGATATTTATTTTTAATAATTAGTGCCTTTTAAGGTCATTTTTATATTAAATCTAGAACCCAATATTACATTTAAATTGTGGTTAGGTGAACTTTATCCCACGATTTAGATTAATAAGGTGGTCAACGATTGACGGTTGCAACCATTTGCAACTTCTAGAGGTATGGGATCGAATTTAAACATCATATGTAAAGTCAGCATGTTAATCCCATCAATACCATTTGGAAACCATATTGTAGGTGATCCATTTAACATGGTTTGCAAATCAAGTTACCCTACTTTCACACACATGTGAGTTTACCAACATAAGTGGTTAGGTGATCTTTATCCCACCAGTATGGTATCCCCACCTTAAGTCACAAGTTTCCTCTAAATTGTTAGGTGACCTTTATCATATTAAGAGTTTGCAAATGACTCAAGTGTTGTGCAAAAGGATGGTGTTAAACTTGTTTGTCAAGTGTTTAGAGATTTCATAATTCTAGTTTAGAAAACTCTATATACTTGTATTTGCATGCTTTCAAATACAAGATACCCTATGGTCCTTTTTAAAAACCCATTTTATTATGAAATCATTAATCCTTTTAATAACCACTTATTAACACTTAATGATTAAGAACCATTTTTATATTAGCTGCTAAGATCATTTTTATTAAGATTGTTTATCATATCCAAATATCACACAATCATTTATAAAATCATAATCAAACAAGCATAATATAAACAACCACATGTGTATAACCATAGCTACTATTGTGACCACACTTGTTTGCCATCATAAGTGTGGTCATTTGGTCTTTCCTAAGGGTTGAATACAACACAAAATAGAGGTCTTCATAGACCCCCACTTGAACTTGCATCCATATGCTTCAAGTTCTTCTCTTTGTGTCTTCCACTTGTGCTTCCTTCCCGAGCATCTTGTTTTACAAAATATATATCCTAATACATATTTTCTAGTAAAAGAAAAATACTCCTAATCTATTATTACATCCCAATGAATAAATAGATAAATTACATTTTTAGACAAAGCACAAATAAATTAATATACAACCCCATTGAATGAACCAAAACCAACCATTGCATACATCCAAACAACACAAGTTCTAAGCTAGGTTATGCACTATCATTTGAACAATCATAAACATCATTAAATAAACAAAATAAACCCCATCAAACCCCAAATTTTCAGCCAACATAAACTGAAAATTTGGGTTTGTTTGTCCAAACAACAACAACCAACATATCAACCAATTGACATTCCTATCTTTCAAAGTTTAATCATAAGCATGAAGATATAACGTTGAAGACTTGGGGTTTACTAAATCAACCAAAATCAGCCTCTAATGAGTTGATTATTATCCTTTAAAACCGATTTTAAAGAACAAGAACAAGCAAGTTATCCACATAACCGGCTCTTGATGCCATTGTAGGGTTTGTAAGAACACAAAACTTAGTTTAGCCACTTAAACTTTCTGAAAAACGCAGCGGAATAATTACTTTATAAACTTGATTATAAAGCTGAAAAACATGTTCTTAAGTCACCATATTTATGTATGAAACAAACCCATAGAACAAAGGATCATTTATGTGAATAAGCAAGCTATGAACATATGTATATGTACATAAAATCACAGCCACAATGAGCTGTGATTACTACCTCTTTCAGCAGCTAAAAACAACCAAAGAAGAAGATTGGATGTCCAAAATCGGCCAAGACTCCAAGAGAAGAAGTCCTCAAGCTTCTATACCCCAAGCCTCCTGCAAACACCACTTCTTGCTAGGGAGTTGACACCAAAACAACACAAAAATTGCTCTCAAAACCTTCCAAATGATGCTGCCTGGCCGTAGCTTTTAGAGAGAGAGAAAGGAGTTTTTTTGTGTGTTGCATGCAAAAATGAGATTGGGTAGAGAAAAGGGTATCCAAGACAAGTTAATGTGTGTGTCTATCAAAGCAAATTGGTCCAATAATAAGAAGGGGGGGGGGGCGAATCCCAAATTCAAAAGGGGTTTTCCCCCTTTAAACAAGACACACACACACACATTAAAATGGTCTTGTAACTAGACATACAATTAACCATTTAATTGTATGTACAAGTTATAACTTATACAACTAACCATTTAACTTATAAGTTATAATTTCTCATTATTATTTGGTGTCGTCTAACTTATTTAAATAACACTTCAAATAATATTATTGAACAAATATTCTAATAAGTTGTTCCCTCTCATATGCAACTTATTTAGAAAACCCATTTTCTAAATTGGTGTAAATATTTAATTCCATGATCATATCATCAATTAAATATTAATGGTGTTTGCTAAGCTGTTATTGGTATAACCCGACTTGGATCATAACGTACTAACCGCATCAATATTCTACGTGTCTTGGGCATATAGAATCCTACAATACGTACCATACATCATTTGTACATTCTGTAACCCTAAAACATCCCATAATCATGCTTAAAATGGGTAATCATGCCCATAAGTCAAATCAAGTCAAACCCTAACTTTCTACTTTTCCTAAAATTTCAAAAATATTCTAGGTGTCTAGACACATGGTTACTATTTGGGCGCTTCTTCCCTGTTCAGGCGTTTTGCTACTATGCAGACGTCTTGACTTACACTTGGTCATTTTCCACTTAGACATGTGCCTATTTAGGTGCATGGACACTATTCAGGCGTTTGGGCATAACACTTGGTCATTCTGAGCAATCCTCCCAGACGGTTGGGTACTATTCAGGCGTATGGGCCTGACTTAGGCGCATGGTCCCGAATGTAATGAGTTCAAACGCCTAAAAACCCACCAAAACACACACACAAACGTACATAACATATATAAGCATATAACGAGGCTAAGGCTAGTTAAGAACATCAAAAAACTAAGAATTCTTACCTTGAATTCAATTTCTATTTCTTGTTCTTCAAAAATCCAAGAGCTTCTGCTCTTCTCTCTCTAAAACTCGAATGAGAAGGGATAAGCAGGCAAAATGGTCGGCCATGTTGCTTTTATCCATCGACTTTTCAAAGTTTTGTCCTTTTGGACAACTTTTTAACCCCTCTACTAGGGTTAAATTACATTTCTCCTCTTTATTCGCGTTTATTATTTCTTTCTTTCTCGTCTATGGCATGACACCAAGAAAATGGCTGACTAATTTGAAGAAGTCCAGAAGAAGATAGATGTAGATCAGAAAGCCATGACCACCCTCTAAACAGCTTTTTCAAATCTATCTATAGACGCTTCAAGAAGTGCAAAACTGCTAAGCTACTATGGGATGCACTGAAGTTGATGTTGAGGGGTCTAATAAAGCTAAAGAGAATAAGAAAGACCTCTTGAAGCAGCAGTTTGAGAACTTCACCTCCAAGACAGGTTAAACCATGACTTAACAATACTGTAGGTATGTTGAGATTGTGGATACTCTAATGTATGTTGGAGTAACTCTTGACAATAGGGACATAGTGACAAAGTTCATGTTCTCTCTTCCTAGACAAGGGACATACTATTCTATGGTCATTAAGAGGACTGAAAACCTCAAGAAGGAGGCTTTGACTGGAGTTTCTAGGTTGAATATGCATCTCTAAAGCAAGCACTGATGTTTGATCATGACAAAGCCAAGGTATTAGAACATCTTTGTACCCTAGAATGGATTGCTAAAGTTAACAATATAGATCCTATAACTTAGAGATTAGATCTGACCTTGAGTCCTTAAATATCTTAAAAGCTGATTTTAAAAGAGCTGAGAATTATTATAAACTTAAAATAGAAGATTTAGAAAAACCATTTCAACTCTTAAGCATGAACATACCAACTACAAGACTCAAATCAAGGATCTCATCACTAAGTTAACTGAATGCTAGGTTGAGCTTGTGATCAGCAAAGCCGGGTAGAAAAATATGTTCTTGAATAAGAGACCTTCAATAACATGATATCCTCATCCTTGCATGAAAAAATGTGTTATCAGAACAAGCACGGACTGGGATCTACTGAGATAGATCCTCCATACACTTTACTATGTATAAGATCTCCAAGGTGTGAAGCTTGTCAAGATGAGCCTCCTTTCATAAACCCCACTGAAGAAGAGGATAAAGAGGAGATAGTGAAGGATGGATCTGATATGAGTGAAGAGGATCATCCTAACAAAGGTCACTATTCTCCTAAGAAGAGGAAAGAACTATGGATGACAAGTCTAGGAGGAAGAACTTGATCAGAGCAGCCAAGAGAAGATCAAAGAAAGCTCAAGAGATCAAGGCCACATTCAATTCCAAGCATAAACTAGTCTTTTGTAACACCCGAAATTCTAGTCAATAAAAGAAAAGAAAAACAATAAGAAAGGAAATAAAAGTATCTTGCAAAAAGGGAAAAGGAGCAAAAGTGGAGGGGGCCAAAGTGTAAAAAGTACAAAACTCAAATATTTTAATATATTTTGAGTATGGCCGCTCGCTATGCCTTCTATAATCTTTTTTTCGATTGAAACAAGAAAAAAAGAAAGCAGAAGTCTCTCTCAGTTCTTCAAGAAGAAAGACTAAATTTTCTCATTTGGTAAGTGTTTTTATGCGTTTTTGGTTCGGTTTTGTGGGTTTTCGACCTTAGAACCGATTTATAAAGTGTTCTATGTGTTTCATTGCTTGTTTTGGTTTTTTTAGGCATTTGAACTCTTGGTAACTTCAAGTTCAGATGAGTATTTGTAAGGCCCCGATCTCGGGCACCTCACAGTTGGTCATTCGTTGCACATAAAACATATTAATATACATATCAATAAATAAACAGTGGAATTACGTTAGCAAAATCCATTCTCTATTATTAAAAGACACTGTTGTTAAGCAATACAATAGTGTTCATGTTACAAAAGATTGTTTAATTATATTACAAAACAACAATATCTTATATAGGAATGGATGTCAGTCTTTCTCCGCCGAGTAGCTTCACCCTCGTGCCATCCTCAGCAATTACCTGCTAACTGAAAATGTATAAAAGTTAGCGTTGTTGAGTGAGTTCTAGCTTTGAAAGTATTAAAATACCTTGTGTATGTATATATATGAAAATATCTTTTTTATAAAATACATCTCTTACTCTTGTACGAGAACACACATAAAACTATACAACAAGGTAATGCTTTCTTTCTTATTGTATGCCTTTGTTTATTTTGTACTCTTTTAACTTTATCTTTCACTATCTATGTGGAGCAATGAGCAATACCCTAAACTATATGCTCGGGAAACTGGTGCTAGGCCTCTGGTCTCTCAATGGGCTCTGATTACTGTACGCAAGGCTGGCCCAGTCACCTAGGGTTTACTGCAAAGGTCCGCCAATCTCAATTGATTGGCCCTGTGTGCATCCTTTGGGGTAGCTAACCCGCATCACAGTTGAGCTAACGACAACATGGTCGTGCACCTCCTATATGCTTGCAAGACTCTTTAACATTTTAATTAAGTTCCACTTCTTTTTATCATTACTCTTTCACTTTGTTAAGGATAATACTTGCATTTATCATCAAAGACACACCATGTAGTCACACAATAATAATCACTATGACCATAGGAACACTTATAATAATGCAATATAATAGCAATTAAAAACCCTAAGTCAACCTTGGGTCAAACTCTAATGATTCTGTTTTCCTCAAAATTTCAGAAAATATTCTAAGTGTTCTAGGCGCATGAGCACTATGCAGGCGCACTAGGCCTGTTTAGGCGCTTGGGCACTATTTGGGCATTTCAACACTTAGGCGTTTGGACCATTTCAGACGCATGGGCACTATTTGGATGCTTGGTCCACACTTAGGCGTCTGAGTCAAAACCTAAGACGCATGGGCTACTATTCAGACGCATGGGCTTACACTTGGATTTTCTAAGGCATATTCTAGACCGCTGGGGCACTGTTTGGGTGGTTGGGCCCTGTTTAGGCGTATGGCTGACTTAGAACTTTCTAAGGCAAAGTTTAGGCGGTTGGGGCACTGTTCAGGCGGTTGGGCAACCTGTTTAACATATTCTTAACATATTATAAATCCCAATCATTCTTCTTACATGTTCTAAGTTTAATACACCATTCCATGTATAACTAACACATAACAACCATAAAAACATCATCATACACACATAGATACAAACAGGTATTCAAATAAACTTTGTAAAATAGTTTTACATACATTTTTAGCCCCAAAGAATTAAAACAAGTAAAACTACAGGGTCTAGAACTCACCTTTGCTGCTTTCAACCTTCAAACTTTAAACCTTGAACCTTTCAAAGAATTCAAACACCTAAACGGGTCTAAAATATACAACCCGAACACACACACGAACACATAAGCATATAACCGAGGCTAGAACCCAACAAGAACACTTAAAAACTTCGAATTCTTACCTTGAATTCCCTTATCCTTCTTCTTCTTTGAAATCCAAGAGTTTTTTGCTTCTCTCTCTAAAACCGCATGAAAGTTGTGATGTGAGGATGGAGTGGGCGGCCATGCCTACTTTTACACCAACTTTTTATACTTTTTGTCCTTTTGACACCTTTAACCCCTCAACTTGAGTCTTATTGCATTTCTGCCTTTTTCCTTCACTATTATTCTTTATTTCTTATCTTTTAAAATATCCGGGTGTTACAATATTACTTGAAGGCTGCATAAGGTGAGTTCTAGACCCCGGTTTTATGTTTTTTAAAAGTTCTTTGGGGCTGAAAATGCATGCTAAAAAGGTTTTACAATTGTTTTATGTATACCCGTATGCATTTGTGTATGTATGTTAGTGTTTTGTGGTTGTTTATAATATGCTGATGCTTAGAATGGTAAATATGATTCAAGAACAAGTTAGGATGATGATTAGGACTGAAATAACTTAGAAACATGTTAATCAGGTGGCCATGTGGCCAAATAGGGCTCATGCGCCTGGAATATTGACTTAGAAAGACTAAGTAAAGTTCATGTGCCCAAACAGTACTCCCATACGCCCAACTAATCTGCTCAGCGCCTAAGTGTTAGTCATGCGCCTGAACAGTACCTCATGCGCCTAAACTATTGCCTTAGAAAGACCAAGTAAACTCATGCGCTTAAACAATAGTTCATGCGCCCAGACATTTTGCCCAGACGCCTAAGTGTGGGGTCAGGCGCCCCAATAGTGCCCATGCGCGCAACTTTTCCTCAGGCGTATAAGTATAAGTCCATGCACCTGAACAGTTCATGCGCTTAAAAGTTAGGCTGGAAAATATCTAAGTGTAGGATTCATGCGCCCGTATAGTGTTGATGCACCTAAGCAGGGCTCATGCGCCTGCATAGTTTCCATGCGCCTGGAACACTTAGAATATTTTTTGAAATGTTGGGAAATCTAAGATTTTAGGGTTCGATCCTAGTTTGACTTGTGGGTTATATTGTTTATTTTATGCATGAATATATTCTGTTTTTATGTTCCATATTACATATATCGTGTGACTTTACGTGGTGTGTTTATGATCGTAAATGTAAAGTATTATCATTAAAAAAGTGAAAGATTATGATAATGAAAGTGGAACATAAAGAACGAATGAATGAAAGTCTTGCAAGCAAAATGAAAGGATGTTCACAACTCAATGGGAGTTGCTAACTCAACTGTGTGTAATATAGCGTGAGATTTTAGCTAACCCATGAGGGTTCACGCACAGGGGGGATCAGTCTTGGTGACTGATCCATAGTACGAAATGGGATTTTTGTCACTTTACCCCAGGAATGATGCGGCTGTGTGCTGGGAATGAGGTGGCTACGTGCCCAACGATGGGGTAAAGTTATGACAGGATCTAGAAACAGTGAAAGATAATAATAAAGTATGAAACAAACAAATACATGCGATAATGAATGATGAATAAGGTTATACCTTGACGTATGCAGGATCGATATTAGTTACTTAACGAGTGATTTTCTCTCAAGCTCACCTTGAACAGCACTCAGAATGAGTCCAACAAGAGTTGATCACAATATAGCAAGTATTAATAAATACAGAAAGTAATTTTCAAGGTACTTTTATATATTACTTCTCAACTCAAAGGATTACAAGACTCTTGCAAGCACACTCTCTCCTATTGAGTTACAATGAGAATTACATATATAATACTACCTACAGCCGGATATACTTTGATACCAGCTGGAAACCTATAACCAAAAGCCTATACTACAAGACTATAGGTTAAGGTATCTCGGATATTTTATCTGAGATTTGGTAGTCAGGACATGTCCCTGACTTACCTTTTATCAACAACTAAGGTTGGTAACATGTACTATCATAAAAGGTAAACAGTGGAATAAAGTATGATCAACTATATGGCTCTTTAGGAAGAAGCCATGCTGTATCAGAAGTCTGCAGCGGAATGTTAGAGACCATACTTATGTCACTGGTTCATAGCAGTGTCTTCGGAAGGTTAAATTGCTTCGGAAGAATAACTTCTTCCGAAGCCACTTATACTTCGGAAGACTGCTTCTTCCGAGGCTTGGGGACTTCTTCTTTGTCCTCGAAAGTAGAGTTTGTCTTCGAAAGTTGATCTTTCACTTGTCTTCAGAAGAACTCTTCAAACTTCGGAAGTTCCCATACTTAGCTTCGAAAGCCTTTGAATATAGCACCAAAATTGACTAAGTGAAATGGTTTTGGTTGCACCAACATTCCTCATGATCCAACAAACTCCCCCTAGGCTGATACTACCAAAACTTCACTTCCCTCTTCTTCTCAAAACTTTCAGCACCAGGGAAAGTAGATACCTATCTGTTTCCTTGTTCTTCCCTGATGTGGTGCTGAGAAGTTTGTACAAATCCTTGGTAGACAGAATATCCAGTCTGTTACCTTGGATTATATGTACCCTTTGCTGTGGCCCTCTGAAAAGAGTTAGTTGATGGGAACTATAGTCATATTCCCATCTAACTATAGGTTCCAAATTCAGACCCTCCATCATCTGTAGAAAGGTGTGCCCTTGGTGGAGGATCTTTCCTCGTCTTCCTTTCTTCTCAACTTCAACTCTTCTTCAATCTTGGATTTTGCTGTTAGCTCGACTAGATGAAGACTGCTAATATGATTTCTAATGACTACAGCAGCTTCAGAGTTGGAGGAGTTGGAAAATGGCTTCTCTACTATCTCAGCAATGTCAAATCTGCTAGAGTGTAGCAGAGAGGTTGCATTAAGTCTGTGACTTGGCCACTTTCTCTTTCCACAAGAAAGTTGTGAGAAGCTTCATCGAATCTCACTGGATTATTTTCTTTCTAGGCACAAAGACTGACTAGGAATCTTGTCCTCTTTCCTTGTATCCAGCAGAGTCACCAGTTTTTCTTCTAAGTTTCTTCTCTTCATCATTTAATGAATACGAGTTGACGCCTAGAAGTCTTGCAGCCTGGTCCATTGTTCCTCTAGGCAAATCAAGAAATTGATTTCTTAGGAAGGAACATGAAGATCCATCAACATAGGTGATGTTGACAAAGTCCTCCTCACATGAGATCTCGCTCAAGGTTGTGCAGTTTATGAGCTTGGTCTTGATTGACTTGAATTCATTAAGAGAGAGAGGTTGAGAAGGCTAACGGGATGGTTTGGATAGTGGTTATGAAGGTTGTGGTTTAGAGGTTCTGGAAAGTGTTTTGGGTTGAAGGATGGGAAGTTTAGGTGGTTGAGGTGATGAAGGGGTATGGGTAGAGTTGTAGGTTCTGGGGTGAAGGGTTCATCTAAGGGCTCAGTTTTGATAGGGAAGAAGAATAGGATTGGTTCTTCTTGTGTTGGTTTGGTTGAGTGGTTGGGGTGAAGATCATTCCCTGTCCCCTTCTGTACATCTTTTTCTTCTTTCCCATACGGATGTCAGCTTTGATTTCACTGACAATCCGCTGAAGTGTCTTTTCAGACATAGGACCCACCTGCTTACCAGAGAAGCCATGAGCCCGGAGATAGTCTTTCATCCAGGCTTTGTCACTAAGCTTCTTGGTTGCAGAGATCCTTACTTCTTCTCTTTCTTCTTCTTCTCTTTGCTCTTCTCCCTTGCAGCCTTCTTCCTTTCTCTCTCTATTTGATCTGCTCTTTGTGTGGATCCAGAGGATCAATCATCACATGTGGAGAAAGTTCTTGAGGGTTGAATCCTCTAGAAAGTAGGAATTTTATCCTAGCTTCCCTCAGCTGCAAGGCAGCTCTCCTCTGTCCTCCTCTTCCCTCTCTAAGGCCAACCTGGCTTCTTCTTCTTGTTTTAGACTGGTTGTCCTCTCCAAAGTCACCAACTCCTCTAGTGGTAGCAGGAGTATCTCTTCATTTGAAGCTCCTAAGTTGATGCTGATCAATGAGTTTCTCTCTCCTTTTGTTGTTGATTGCCTCCTGATTGGCTACAGTTGCCTTTGAACTAGCAGCTAGCAGCTTCTTAGCAGGGAATCTACCTTTCTTCTTTAGCTTTTCAATCCTTCCCTCTTCCTAAAACTCTTCCGCAGTCATATTCCTTTTTCCTTTGTCTTTTGAAGAGCTTGACTGTGGTGGTTCTTGGATAGAGGGTTCAGATTGAGAGAGAGGCACAGATGGTGTTTAGGATGGAGCAGGTTTGAGAGAGTCCTCATTATTCACCTCAGATTCCATTTCAAGGATTGCATCTGTAATGATTAGATCCTCGGACATCTGGAACAGTCCTTCCACAGCTTCTATCTCAGCTTCGAAAGATTCAGCTTGTTCTTTCCGAGGCTTTAGCTAGTTCTTCCGAAGCTTTACTTGTGGCCTCGGAAGGAGATGCAACTTCTCTCCCGATTATTTCAGTTGTTGGGCCATCAGTCCCCATTTCCCCTTCGAAGTGAATCTTAGGTTCTATGTGGACCTTACATTGACCAACTTCTTCCACAGTGGTAGAAGGTGCAGTCAGCCTCTGAAGCCCTTTAGCTCCGAAGTACATCAGTGCAGCATCAGGCTTGGCTGGTAGAAGGAGGATCTCAATAAAAACTGAGTGAAGAGTTGTATAGATCACTGAGCATCCTTGAGTTGATTTCCAGAGTAACTGGTGATGACTTAGCCAAAGCGTTGATTGAAGTTGTAGTTGAAGCTAAAGCTTGGATTGGTTCATCAATTATTTGTCTCTGATCTTTCTCCCCCTTTTTGGTAGCATCATCTTGAGAAGTAGATGAGCTAGAGGAAGAAGTCAAAGAGACCTGAATTGGTACATGCCGGACAGATCTTTCAATCTGTTTCTCAGCTAGTTTGGCCCTTAGATTGTTAATCTCAAGTTGCTGAGTGGCTGACCTGTTCTCTAAGATCCTAACCTGAGATTCAAGGTTTGAGACCTTGGAGATCAAGTACTGAATGGTGAGTTGCATACTTCCCTCATCTTTATGTGAAGAATCACAGGGAGATGAGATAACATACCTAGTATGTTCAGTCTCACCACCAGATGTGGCTTCTTGGCACCCTGGATAACTCTGCTCAAAGTCATCTCTTTCAGAGATATCAATGGGTAAAGTTGCCGTAGACTCAGTCTGATTAATGTTACCACTGTGCTGAGAGCTCAATGAGAGACTCTTAGTAGTGGCAGCTGAGCCTACATGAGTCCCCTCCACATCAGTGGGACTCACCTCAGTTAAGGTTTGTTGATGGGCGCTAGAGATAAGGGATGTCTCCAGGCTCTGTTGATCTTGGAGTGGGTGTTGTAGATCAACTTCACTACCATGGAGAGATGTTATCTCTTCATCAGTTTTGAATAGAAGATTAGTATAAGATAGGGAGGTTAAGCCTACTAACCCGGGACCTTGATCAATGTCTACAGGCATTGAGCCTTTGGTGGGGCTGTCCTAATTGGCTCCATAGGGAGTGTAAATACTCACCCTGTGGGCTAAAGGCTTGGGTGTTGGGCTCTGGGTTTGAGACTGAGGAGACTCAAAGCCCATATTGAGGTCAAGATTGAAGGATGGAGAGACCTCGGACTGGGTGGGAGCCCATGGTTCCACTCTAGTCCTTTTGGGTTGAACAGGAGAAGCTTGTTCAATCAGAGTGGATTGAACAAGGGTTCGTTTGGGGCATATTTGATATGTGATGGTGATGGGTGGAGAAAGTAATGTGAGATTTATGGTGAAGGTTGCTGGTGGGGGTTCATCACCTGTTAGGTTGACAGGGATGTCACCAGGAGCTATGTGCTCAATCATACTTGGAGATAAAGGAGTATACATGCCAGTGAAGTTGGTGGACACCTTCTTCAAAGTCTTGAATATGGCAGGCCGCATTTGAGGAATAGTCAGAGCAGCTGCACAGACAAGCTTGCTCTGTTCCAACTCGCAGTTGATGATGTGTTGAATGTATCGGGGATACATAAGAATGTCTCCTTTCTAAGATTTCCAAGTAAATTGGTAAACACAAACCTGGAGTAATTGAAGCGCAGGCCTCTTACCAACCCATGAACTAAGCATCCTAGTTCATATGGGATTTGATCCCATCCCCCAAACTTGTTAGATAAGCAGTGAAGAACAATGTGCAGGAGAAACTTCCAATGATATGAGAAGTTAAATTTGTAGACGGTTGACCTGCTCACATCTCCACCATATCCCATGAGAATGTAGGTGACATCCAAGTCTTCTTTGGGGAACTCAGTAGGAGCTCCGTCATCATGAAGCTCGAGATGCTCCCTGATGAGCTGTTCAACAATGATCAATTCTTGATCACAAACTCTTGTCCTCAGTACACAAACCCTATTTAGAGTTTCGGCTTGACCATTTGCCTAGAATTCTTCCATATGATTGGAATACACAGTAGGGTTTACAGTAAGGACAGTGTAGTAAGAAGATTGGGTCAAAAATAAGATGATTTCAAAGAAATCAGCATCTCTTGAAGAATCAAAAAGTGCGATTTGGTTGTGCTGAGGTTGAATGCCATTGGAGAAGAGTGAATTGCAGAGAGAATTGAATTTGGGTAACGTTTGAGTGAGGAGAGAATTTCTAGGTCTGTAAAATTGCGAAAAGGTAAAATAGGATAGTCGGGATTATTTATATGAGGATGAAAGGCGGTAATGGGGTTTAGGATGTGACGGTTTAGTGGATGAAGTGACAGGGGCGGTAAGGTTAAAATCAGTTAAATAATCCGACATCATTACACAATCCTTACTTTTTACAGCGTGGGGCCCAAAATTTGGATTACAAAGCGATCTTTCTTCCGAGGGTAAAACATTTCCGAAGGTAATTGTCTTCCGAAGGCAATTCTTACCTCCAAAGCAAAAACTTTGCTTCCGAGGGTTAGAATTTACTTTCGAATGGAGAGTAAGTAAACCTTGAAAGTAGATCTAATGTATAATCAATCGCTTCTTCCGAGATCAGAAACTCTTCCGAGAAGAAAATTAACCTTTGAGAAATTATGCTTCGGAAGGTGTAGAAGCATCTTCCGAAGGTTAATTTCTCTTCGTAAGGAATTTACACTTGGAAATTTTCTGAAAGATCTCTTGTAACAGGGCTTAGATTGTATTGACACAACATTTACATATTCAAAAGGTTTTCAAAAGAGTTAGACTAGTCAATGTTTATCATCCAATAGCTGATATGAGATACTTGAATCTTTGTTCATCAAAATCTTTGGTGAACAAATCAGCATATTGTTCATTTGAATCAACTTTGATTAGCTTAATTAGATTCTTTTCATGAATATCTCTAATGAAATGATACCTGATGCCAATATTTTGTCTTGGAGTGCTTCACCGGATTTTCAGTAATGGAGATAGCACTGTTGTTGTCAATATGGATAGGAGTGCTCATGAAGTTGAATCCATAGTCTAGCATATGATTTTGAATCCATAGCAGTTGAGCACAGCAGCTAGCAGCAGCAATATATTCAGCTTCAGCAGTTGATGTAGAGACACAGGATTGTTTCTTGCATTCCTCCTGATGTAGATTTCTTGTCAATGTTGCAGCTGCCATAGTCGCTGTCAGAGTATCCATAGAGATTAAAATCCTTGTTCTGGGATACCAGAGACCTAGTTTAGGTGCTCCTTTGAGGTATCTGAGGATTCTCTTAACAGCAGCTAGATGAGACACCTTTGGAGCAGCTTGATATCTTGCACAAATGCATGTGGCAAACATGATATCAGGCCTACTTGTTGTGAGATACATCAAAGAACCTATAATTGCCCTATATTGATGTTGATCAGTATCTTCCCCCTCAAGGTCAGGACAAAGATTGTGATTGTCTTGGCAGGCTTACAATCTTTCATTTCAAATCTTTCTAAGATGTTTGAGACATACTTAGATTGATTGATGAAGAATCCTTTCTTCATTTGCTTTACCTGAATTCTAAGGAAAAAGTCTATTTTCCCATAGAACTCATCTCAAATTTTTGCTTCATAATGCTCTCAAAGTCCTTACACATTTGGTCATTTGAAGAACCAAATATGATGTCCATCAACATAGACTGAACGAGCAAAATATCTTTTCTAGACTTCCTGATGAAGAGAGTCTTATCAATAGTACCTCTGGTGTAGCCATTCTTCAGGAGAACTGAGACAGAGTCTCATACCACAACCTAAGTGCTTAGTGCAGCCCATATAGAGCTTTGTCCAACCTGCACACATAGTTAGAGTGCTATGGATCTTCAAATCTTAGAGGGTTGACATACATAGACTTCCCTATCTATATCCCTATATAGAAAGGCACACTTGACATCAAGTTGATAGACAGTGAAATCCTTAGATGCGGCATGAGCAAGGAAGATTCTAACTGCCTCAAGTCTAGCACTGGTGCAAAGAGATCAGTATAATCAATTCCTTCTTCTTGTGTGTATCCTTGAACTACAAGTCTTGCTTTGTTCTTGATAATCAAGCCTTTATCATCTCTTTTGTTTCTGAAAACCCATTTAGTGCCTATTGGTACTTGACCGGATGGTAGCTCACATAGGTTCCACACCTTTTGTCTTTTGAATTACAGCAACTCCTCTTGCATTGATTCAAGCCAGCTACTATCTTTCAAGGCATCTTCTACCTTCTTGGGTTCTAACTGGGATAGAAAACATGAGTATAAACAGACATTCCCATGATGTGTCTGTCCTCTTGTTCTCACACCTTCAGTGACATCCCCTATGATGTTCTCAGTTGGATGAGTGTTATGAATCCTAAGACGAGGAATCACTTCCAGTTGTAGAGATAGGTCCAGTTGGACATATTCTGATCAGGAACTGGAACACTCTGTCCAGCTGTTGTTTTAAAGTCCTTTAATGCGGACTGATTGAATGAATGAGAAACATCATCAATGATTGGTTGTGAAGTAGTATTAATAGTTGCATGTTCCTTCAAAATACTACTATCCTTCAACCTCGTGTTGTAATGGATCACTTGATGAGTTTTGAGGTTCATCAAGTGATTCATTTGTTGAAGCTTCACTATTCCATGAAATAGTTACACTATCAGATCTGTGAATGGTTGAATTTTGTTGTCTTTCAGCTCTTGGAGAATTTGGACGACGTCTGGGTAGCTCAAATAGTTGATTAGCATCAGCATCAGCATCACCTTGAGCACCTGTTCTAGCTGAAACATTCTCACAAGATGGTTTAGAATAGTTTGGAAACAGTTCTAAGTCAAAGATATAATCAGGTCCATTCCCCCTAACACAAGGAGTGTGCTCATTAACAACTATATTGGATGATTCCTCAAATTGTTGATTCTTAATGTTGTATACTCTATAAGCTTTGGAGCTAGAAGAGTATCCAACAAAGATAGCATCATCTGACTTCTCAGCAAACTTTGCTAAGTTATCTTTTGTGTTAAGTATGGTACACCTGCTGCCAAAGGATCTTAGAAAGCCAATGAACGGTGGCCTCTTGTTCCATAACTCGTAAGGGGTTTTTCCATAGGGCTTAACTACAAGAATCTTGTTCTGCACGTGGCATGCATGCTAACTGCCTCTGCCCAGAATGTTAGAGGCATTTTTGAATCAGCTAACATGGTTCGAGCAGCCTCAATAAGTGTCCTGTTCCTCCTCTTAGCAACACCATTTTGTTGAGGAGTTTTGGGAGCACTATATTGTCTGGCAATCCCTTTTGAGTCACAAAATGAGTCAAGAACAAAGTTCTTAAACTCAGTCCCTTGATCACTTCTAATGATTTTAACCTTGTGATCAATTTGATTTTCTATTTTAAGAATAAAGATTTTAATGTTTTAGCAGTTTCATCTTTAGTTCTTAAAAAGAATACCGATGTAAATCTTGTAAAATCGTCAATAATCACAAGGCAGTATGATTTCCTTCCCATGCTCATTATACTTGTGGGACCAAAGAGATCCATGTGCAATAAGTGTAATGGAGTAGTGATGAAGTTGACATATTTGGATTTATGAGATGACCTGTGTTGTTTCCTTTTCAGGCATGCAACACAGTTATCTTTACAAAATATTCCTTTTAGGCAAACCATGTACCAAGTTATTTTAGCCAATTTATTCATTGTCTTAAAATTCACATGACACATGCGATTATGCCATAGTGTGGACTCATCACCATCAGCTTTGGAAAGAAAACATGATACTTCACTCATAGGTGAAGCATTGTTCATATCTAGCTGTACATATCCCCTTTCCTGGGAGATCTAAGAAGCACCAATTCTGGAGGAATTGTCATCCCTGTTTTGAGGATAATGCACTCATGTTCTGTGAAAAGCATTTGATACTTTTGATCACAGAATTGAGAAACACTTAACAGGTTGTGTTCAGCTGTTTGACAAAGTGAACTTTGTCTACCTTTAACTTACCATTGGATATACTTCCTCTGCCAGAAATATATTCTCCCTCCTCACCTCCAAATTGGACAGGCCCTCCATCATAGTTCTGGAATTGTTGAAGGAGAGATCTGTTCCCTGTCATGTGCCTGGAGCATCCACTATCTACAATCCAGACATTGTTGTTCTTGTCAAATGGATGTCCCTGCATATAAGATAAGATTGTTAGTTTTGTTTAGAAGCCCAAGCCTTGCTGGTCTTGGACTCTTCCAAAGATGATGACATAATTGAACCAAAAGATATGAGAGGTTTGGGCTGCAGCATCTTCCTTGATCTTCCAATCCATCCCTTGGTTGATCTTTGAGGATGAGCTTGTTGAGGCTTTTACAGCATGGACTTCTTCCGAAGCTTCTTTCTTTTCGGAAGAAGCCTTCACCACCTTTTCTTCCGAAGTAGTCTTCTTCTGGGTTGGTTTCAGGGAAGCTTTCTTGTTCTTCCGAAACTTTGGAGCTTTAGCTTCAAAAGCCATTTTCCCTTCGGAAGAAGTACTTTCTTCCGAAAGCAATTTGGCTTCCGATACCAACTTTCCCTTTTTCATCAATTAGACCGTTTGAAATGGTCCAAATGTGAAACCTTCCCTGACTCCTTCTTTTCTAACATTATTTGCATAATGTGTGCTTGCTGGATTGTAGTAACATCTTTTGCCATGTGGTTGTGCAGACCATATATTATGCATACGATGTTAGTCTTTTGGGAATTTAAGGGTTGCTGTTTCTTGGGATTCTTTTCTTCATCAGCAACATTCCTTTTCAACTTCTGATCCTTTGATATGATAGGAGTGCTGGTATTACACTCCTTTCCTGAATCAGAAGTACCGAACACTTGAAATCCAGCTGAGATAAAGACACCTTTTTGCTTTGGGTCGATCTTTAGCTTGGACTCAGCAACCTTCTTGATAGTTTTTCTAGCAGCTTTAGCTCTGCTTCTTCTTTCTGTAACACCCGGACCTCCAAAGAGTCCGTTTAAGTTAAATAAACATGCGGAATTTGGTCCCAGAAAATTTCATTAACATTTAACTCCCAAAATATGGTTTCGTGTCAACCGACACTCAAAAATGAAGTTTAACAATCCATTTACATAAACACGTAATAAGAAGTTTCAAAATAATGTTAACGCGTTAATTTCTACAAAAGAAACGCGTATGCAAGTCCCGTTCGATCCTTGTATGCCCCATCGATCACTTTAGCCTTCCGGTCCCGTAACACCTGAAAACACACGTTTAGACATCCATTAGTTCATAAGAACTAAGTAAGTACATTCTAACATTCATTTCGGGTCTTTACGGGGGTTAAAACGGACTCGAAACGCATTTGAACGATAATCGACAAAAGCTGGGAACTGGGCCCTACCGTAACTTACGGTGCCACCGTAAGTTACGGTAGCCTCAGGATTGATACAGTGGTAATACACTGGCTTACGATGGCCTCAGTTCACCCAGGGACCTACTGTAACTTACGGTACCACCGTAAGCTACGGTAGACCCTGCAGCAAGGTCATTATTTTTGACCCGTTAAGGGTCGTTTCGCGTTTCCGAACCACCCCTTTCGATCCCGATTGTTCCAAGCACCTGGAAATAACATATTTATCATATACGTGATTCCCACGGAGTTTCAACGAGTCTAACCCGACTCTTGGCATTATACCAAAATTTTTCTATTTTTTTGGTATTTAATTCCTTATTTATCCCATTTATGGTTCGTTTGTTCTTTAGAGCTTCCGACCATCCCGACAAACCGTGGGACCGGTCTATTATAACATATTACATATGTTTGGTGAGTTCTTAGACCCAACCCTTCCCATTTGCTATCATAACGCAAATTTTCCTTTTCATACCGAATTTGCCCTTATAGGGTCAAATCCCATTTTAATGAGCGGTTTGCCATTCTTTCGCGAACGACCGCTTTCCTTGGCGTTACCCAACGTCCACACACGTTGCAAATCGTAGGGATAACCCTTTACCCTAGTGTTCACACACGATGTGAATCACTTTAATCCGGGTTTGTCCTTTCTTCCCATTTCTATGGGACGGTCACGCACGTCATGACTCGTTCTGTTCCACAACCATGTGGTATAACACTAAAGTGTTATTTTCCTTTATGTTCACGCACGTCGTGAATCATTTGTCATAGAAGCTCACATACAGTGCAAGTCAACTATTTATCCTTTTTAAACGTGGTTTTTATTTTGTTTGAGCTTATGAGCACATGGTCACACACATTGTGACTCATGCCTTTACTTTGGTATGCTCAATTAAAGAATGTCTTACCTTGAGTCCGGAAGGTTTAAGTGGTCAATCAAACGTGTTCCTTGCCGTTCCCTTGGATCCGCTTGCCACACCACTCCTATTACCATTTTAAGGACCCATTTAACACATAACATTCATTTAATCACACATGGTCTATTGACCATTTATCACATTTAACCTACAATCTAGGCTTTCACATTGCACATTTCTTGCAATTAAGTAGTTCATTCATGTTTTTCATCTAATTTAGGCATTTCATCAAACACCTTATGTGCATAACTTAACATATTGGTTATTTACTAGCTTTTAAACATCATCAAGCTAGTTTTACACCTAAATCACATATCACACATGTGATTCATCAATTTTCCACCAAATGTTAGGCACATAATCACATTTCTACAAGAATGAACATGGATTCTACAACTAGCAACTAGTTTACATGAAGAATCCTTAGTTTAACCTTCTAGTAACTAAACCCATTTCCATGGTTCTTGTAAATCTTCAATTAAAGAGCAATTACACATCTAGTTACCATAATACACACATACACATGATCATCTAGCACTATAACACTAGGGTTTCATGTTTAAACCACCAATTTCTACACCCATCATGTGGGTGACGATTTTTACCCCTCAAGAACATCAAATAACACTTACTTGTAGCTCTTGATAAGATGAAGAATGATTTCTACGATTTCGGATCTTGCACTTGAATCACCAACAATTTGAGCAATGAGATGACCAAAACCCTTCTTCTCCTCTTCTCTTTGTGGTAAACGTGAATGAGCATACCATGCTCACCAAATGTATGGAAGCCATACATATCCATGTGAAGGTTTCATCAATTGGCAAGATCCACCCCTCTAGTATCATTTTTTCCATTTTCCACCACTATTAACTAACTAGCAATTTTTTCTAGTTAAGTCTTAAATATTTAACCTTAACATATTTTACAATATTAGGTTTTAACACATGATACATTAATTGTATTTTAATTACATAATACGAAATTCGGGTCGTTACACTTTCCTTGGTAGTTAGGATTTGATCTTCACAGGAGGAGATCGGTGCATTTACCTGTTTCTTCCCCTGTGGTGGCCATTATTATTGCATCATCCTTCAACTCCAGTGAAGAGGGTCAACAGTTGGAACCTCTTGCTCCTCAGTACCACATCTAGGTTATCTAAATAGACTTATAAGAGTGTGGTGGAGCAATTTCATTGGCTCCCAACCCTCCTTTGTTTGATAAAACATTTTGGAATGGGAGGATGATGCAAGAATAGCTTGGAAGTTTTGCTCAGCAATAGCTTGCTTCCTGGCCTGAGCCTCAGCAGTGACAAGTTGGGCTTGAGCTTTAGACAGCTTGGATATCAATCTTTGATTTGAGTCTTATAGTTTGTTTGTTCATGTTTTAAAAGAGACATAGTTTTCTCTAACTCCTCAATTTTCTTTTGATAGTCAGATTCAGCTCTTTTAAAGTCAGATTTTAAGATATTTAAAGATCAACATCAGATCTGATTTCCATATTGTAATCCTTGTAAAGTTTAACTTTAGCAATACAAGCTGAAGTACAAAGATGTTCATATACCTGAGCATCATCTGTTCCGGCCATGAGTGCTTGAGCAGGAGTCACATCCTGTACCATGAAGCTCCAGTCAACATCTTGAGCTATTGCAGCTGTTTCAGTTGTCTTTTCTTAAGACTTCAAGGTTGAGGGATGTGTGGAGGCCTGTGGGGTTCCTGGGTTGTTCTTGGGAGCCTTGCATTCCTAGCAAAGTGACCCAGTGTTGCAGTTGACACTTTGCTTTGGTCTTGTCAAACCTAAACTTGCTGTTGGCAGGGTTTTGAGGGAATTGCCTTCTAGTTCTCTTGAAGAACTTCTTCGCTCTGTAGGTTAAAAGAGACATCTGTTGGACAATGTCCACATACTCTACATCATCTGGACTGAAGCAATCAAGATCATCAAAGCAATATTGAAAATCACTAGAGTGTCCACTTTAGAGACAAAGGCACAACTATTCTGAAAGTAGTTATGTTGAGCATGTTGAGACCTTGGAGTCTCAGGTAGAGTAATGTAGGGTCCATTTTGTGAGTTGTCAAGGTAGCATAGCAACTGATGTTGTGGTTCTATGCTTTCCCTTTCAACCACATGAAGGGCTGAACTCGTTGGTTATTGGAGTTACCAGAGGAGTTTTGCATATGCATCTCCATCTGGAATGCACTGAGGATACCATGCAACTCTGTGAGAGTAAGATTCTTAAGGTCTGAAGTTCTCTTGATCACAACACAATAGTGTGTCCATAGTTTAGGAAGGGAAGACATGAACTTTCTTACTATGTCCCTGTTCTCAAGAGTTACTCCAATATCCACCAGAGTATCCACTATCTCAACATACGTGAAGTATTGTTGAGTCAAGGTCTCACCAGCATGAAAGTGAAGTCTTCAAACTGCTGCTTTAAGAGATCCTTCCTGTTCTCTTTAGTCTCCTTGGATCCTTCATACATGAGCTTCAGTGCATCCCATAAATCTTTAGTTGTCTTGCACTTCTTGAAGCCTCTGTAGATGGAGTTTGGAAGAGCAGTTTGAAGAGAAGTCATAGCCCTTTGATCAAGCTCTATTCTTTTCCTATCTTCTTCTGAGTAATCATCCACATCTTTTGGAATGATACGATTACCAGTAGCAGAAGTAGTGCTTTGTATGAAAGGACCGTTAACAACGAAGTCCCACATCCTTGAGTCTTGACACTTGATGAAGCCTTCCATTCTTGTGCACCATGTGTCAAAATCTTCAGGGGTGATCAGTGAGTACTTGGTCATGGTACCAGTTTCCATATCAGCTTTAGTGAGAGCGGCCATTTGAGTGAGTGGGTTGTAGGGAGGAGTGAAAAATAGGTTGATTTGGATGGTTAGATCACACAATCAAGAGCTAAAAAGCTCTGATACTAATTGTAGGATGATATTAGTCACTTAACGAGTGATTTTCTCTCAAGCTTACCTTGAATAGCATCAGAATGAGTCCAACAAGAGTTGATCACAATATAGCAAGTATTAATAACACAGAAAGTAAATTTCAAGGTACTTTTATATATTGCTTCTCAACTCAAAGGATTACAAGACTCTTGCAAGCACACTCTCTCCTATTGAGTTACAATGAGAACTACTATATAATACTACCTACAGCCGATATACTTTGATACCAGCTGGAAACCTATAACCAAAAGCCTATACTACAAGACTATAGGTAAGGTATCTCGGATATTTTATCTGAGATTTGGTAGTCAGGACATGTCCCTGACTTACCTTTTGTCAACAACTAAGGTTGGTAACATGTAATATCATAAAAGGTAAACAATGAAATAAAGTATGGTCAACTACATGGCTCTTTAGGAAGAAGCCATGCTGTATCAGAAGTCTGCAGCGGAATGTCAGAGACCATACTTATGTCCACTGGTTCATAGCAGTGTCTTCCGAAGGTTAAATTGGTTCAGAAGAATTACTCTTTTGAAGCCACTTATACTTCGGAAGACTACTTCTTCCGAGGATTGGGGACTTCTTCTTTGTCTTCAGAAGTAGAGTTTGTCTTCGAAAGTTGATCGTTCACTTGTCTTTGGAAGAACTCTTCAAACTTCAGAAGTTCTCATACTTAGCTTCGAAATCCTTTGAATGTAGCACCAAAATTGACTAAGTGAAATTGTTTTGGTTGCACCAGCCTTCCTCATGATCCAAAACGTATGTATGATGAATGCTCACGTATGAAAGTAAAGAAAGTATTTTATTGAAAAAGAGTATTTTCATATAAACTGTACAAGGGATTTCAACACTTTCAAACTAGAACTCACTCAGCAACATTGACTTCTATGCATTTTCAGTTGGCAGGTAATTATTGATAAGGATGGCACGCGGGTGAAGCTACTCGGCAGGACAAGACTAACATCCATTCATGCTTAAAGACACTATTGTTTTGTAATACAATTAAATGGTCTTTTGTAACTGATAACAATTATAGGTGTATCGCTTAGCAACAATTATTATTAATGAATGGATGGCTTTGATGTTAATTCCATTGAAATTGTTTTATGAAATGTGTAATGTTTTAAATATATGTGCGATGAAGGTCCAACTGTAAGCGTCCCGGGAACGGGGCCTTACATCTTATCTCTTCAGGATTTGAAGTGGTAAAGACTGCAGACTCAACCAAGAACTCTAGTACCAGGAGTTCTAGTTCATGTCCAACTCATCCCTCTGAAGAAAGAAGACTGATCAGCTGTGTACCATTGCTACACATCATGAACCATCCATCTCCAAGAGCAAGCCCTCTCCCTAAGAAGCTTGCTGCATCATCTGAGAAGATAAAGATGGAGATGGAAAGTGATCAAGCTCAGTCTTATACTAAAGAAAGACTCTTAAAAGGAAGCAAATTGATTATATCATGTGTGGTAGTACTTCTCATCTTGCTAAGGATTGTATCTACAATCCCAAAAGTACTATCCACATGACCAAGAAGAAGACTTCTGAGAAGAAAAGAAGAAGATAACTTCAGCAGGAAAATCTTTTCCTTTAGGAAGCTTTAAAGTGGAAATGAAGAAAAGTGAAAACTTGCCTTTGGAAGAAATGTTGGTCTCGGAAGAAAGGAATGCTTTCGAAGCAGTGAAGCTTGCTGCAGTGAAGCAAAGATCTTCCAAGGCATAGTCTCCAAAACTTCCAAAGTTGTTAAAACTTCCAAAGTATTGAAGGTCAAGTCTAATCCTCCAAAGATGGTATGGAAGATAAAGGAAGACCATGTGACTAAAGTTCTTCATCAACAACAACAGATGATCCTCAAGTCTTAACATAGGATCAATCACTATTGCATTGTCTTCAATCCATTGTGACAAGCCCAAGACCAATGACGCTTGGGTTTCCAATGTAACTAACCTTTTCTTTTTGTGCAGGAGCAGCTAAAGACTAAGAAGAATGTATGGATCATTGATAGTGACTGTTCCAGGCACATGACAGGCAATGGCTTTTTGCTTCAAAACTTTAAGAAAATTGATGGAGGGCCAGTTGCTTTTGGAGGAGATGCAGGTGGTTACATTGTGACACCAGGTCAAATCAGGTCAACGCTCGAACCCTATTTTAATAAATAAATACGCGATATCAAGATTATTATTATATTTGGTTAATTAAGAAAACCCTAAGCCCGGTTTAAATGAATGTTATACTCTACGAACCGTTCACCTAGTTATAAATATACCACTAATAAGAAAATACATCTAGTAATAAGAATATAATAATAATTAATAATAATAATAATAATAATAATAATAATAATAATAATAATAATAATAATAATAATAATAATTAACAAAATCCAATATATGGATTTGGGGATTATGCATGGATGACACATAACCCACACACAATCCCTATAAACTCTTCATTACTACCTCAACTCTTCCACTCCCACACCCACCACCAACACATCGATCACCACCACCCACCAACCGGCCACCACAGCCGGCGCCACCTGCCACCGCCTGCACCGCCTACCGCCGCAACCACAATCGCCACCACCAACCACCGCAACCACAGCCGTCACCACCTCCGCGACTATCACCATCCGACCACACCATCACCGAGACCATCACCCCCTCTCTCTTTTCTCTCAACCGTGACCATCAACCCCCTTCTTCTCTTCTCTCAAAACCATGATCACCACCACCCGTAGCAACCATCATCATCACCAAACTACATCTCTCTCAAAGAACCCTAGTTGGAACTTCAAATAGAACCGAACTATCATCTCATTCTTCCATTTGGGTGTTCACAATCTCTAGTTACTCAAGGTATTGTAATAAGATTATATTGATTGTTCATGCATGTTGGTCAAGATGAAAGATCTTGATGAATCTTGTTCACACCACTTAAAAGTTCATAAAAATGAATGATTTTGTATAAAAATGGGTTTGAAATGGTTTGAGAAATCTGAAATTTGGGTTAGTAAAAGTGTTAGTTGATAGAATCATGTTATGGATATGAGTTGCGATTGTAAGAATGATATGGATGTATGTATGTGTCATGTATGTATGTATGTATGATGATAGGAGACTTAGTGGATTATGGTATTTTAAGAAACTTTTTAGGAAGAAATATTTGGATGATTATTGTTGGATATGATGACATAGAAACATAACTAATTTGGAATATTGGATGATATTACTAAGCAAAAGATACAATAATGATCATGATAAAATATAAGTACATAAAAGGAAAAAGATGGATACTTGAACATATAATAACGTCACAATTAAATAAAAAGGTTCGATAAACAATAAATCGAGAACTAGAATTATAGGTTGGACCATACTAACGGGATGTTATGATCAAAGAGACTTGACTAAGATGACATTGGGACATCAAGATGATACAAAAATTTGACCAGCACATGACAATATGTACCTTTTAGAAATAACAATGAATAAATGATGTAAAATCTATATATAAATATATCTTAATTAAACAAACTTCCAATTTAAAATACTTAAAATTTACATGTTTTCACCAAAACCATATATGTTTCTATTAATTAAATAAATAATTAAGTAATGTAAAATTAAGCATAAGATTTATAATAGGCTAATAATAAGTATTGGACATCAACGCATTAGGGTTAGATATTAGCTTATAAGACAGTGTATTATAGTTCGTATATTTTTCTAAACTAAATAAGCTTTACGAGAAATTTGACCAAGACATCTTAATGTAATATAGTCGGGTGAACATCATTTTCATAAAGCAGGAATTACCGTGTGTTGACTAAAATTAGGGCTATCCAACCGCTCGACGCTCGAGGCTCGCTCGACGTTCGTTCGGAATTTGCTCGAAAAATGCTCGTTCGAATTTTTGCTCGGTTGTAAACGAGCCGATCGGCTCGGATCGGTTTGTAAACGAGCCAAGCACGAGCAAAGGTCCGCTCGATTCGGTTCGGATCGAATTAATATGTATATATGGTTATATGTAATGCTCTAGTAGATTTGACCCCTTATATACAAATATATAATTAAATTTATGCATATTTGATCAATCAACCTAATAAAAAATTCTACACTTAATATAAATGTAAAATCCTAAACCATTAAAAGATATTTTTTCGATCATCTCACTCTCACCGTCACCGTTATCTGCAATATGCTCCTCGCCTTATCGGCTACAGACTTAGCTAGCTTCATCGTCAGCCATAACGTGTTATCATCCATGAAAGTATTATGTAATGAAATGTGGCTGATTTTTAAGTTATTAAACTTATTCGCTGTAGTATAAATTGTATGACACACAAGATAGTTGAGTTGTATAAATTGTTTGCCGCTCGTTTGCGCTCGCTCGACGTTCGCTCGAAAATTTAATGCTCAAAAAATGCTCGTTCGATTTTCTGCTCGATTGTAAACGAGCCGATCGGCTCGGTTTGGTTTGGAAATGAGCCAAGCACGAGCAAAGGTCCGCTCGGTTCGGCTCGGCTCGTGAATGGCCCTAACTAAAATACATATATTAGGGTTTGTCTGATCGGAGATTAACATATTGGTTTTTCTTGATCGCACTCAAGGTAAGTTTTCGGCCCCATTTTAAATATGGTTTTATTTAAAAATTATTTGGGGGAAAAGCAGGACAAACTTTGTATGATAGATAAAAACAGATTTAATATATGTTACGATGGTATAAGTTGGGTCAACATTATAAGTGTATAATGTTGGGCCCCTAAATCCCCCCATAATCATTGACCTCAGGGAGGCCACAGACTATATTGATAGATCTATCGGGTTAGAAGGACCCGCTCTCGCGACAGTCGCTCTGGTTAGGTTGTAGCGGGGGAGTTTATATGTTGGACTGTTGGGCAACGATGTGTTTCTTGTTTGATTTTGATTATGCCTAAATTAAGCATAGTACCTAGCTAGTCTATGTTGAGTATATTATATCGCGTTACATCATATTGTTTTAAATGATTAAACTGTTTACAAGACTTCACACCCGGCTGCTCACCAACATTATGTGGCAGTTACTTTTCATGCTTTTCAGGGCTGTAGGTAACTTGTTTTATGGGATTCTGGAATATGTCTTTGAAGGGTCAAACGTGTTAGATGGTTTTCAAGTTGTGATAACCTAATAATGTGATGTTAATGATGACTGAACAATATGTTTGTGTAATAAACCGTTTATCACTATGTTACATTTGAAAAACTTAATGAAAGGTTCTTTCTTAATAACTGTCAAATTAATCACGTTTGACCATAATTGTTGGATTAGTTCCAACTTCCGTTATCGCTACGTTACCGCCCTTCTGCTGTGATTTTCGGGGTGTGACAGAAGGTGGTATCAGAGCCAACGGTTATAGCGAACTAGAAAATTTTCTAAAAAAAGAAAAATCTAGACTATACCTTAAAATGATTACTTGACTCCAATGATAGTTCCTATAATGGATTTACACTAATTTAGTATATTATAGTATAAATAGTTATACTAGACCTTATTTATTTATTTAGAATAAGTTAGAACATTGCATTAATAAGTACGCATGCATAATTTCATCTTCTATAGATGTCTGATCGGGTTAATGGAAAGGGAGTACCAGACCTTAGCAAGCAGCATCAAGAAACAACAGAACCCACTTCCTCTACGTCATGGTATCACCCTACCCAGCCTTCTTTATAGCTAGTCTATACCCGGCATGGAAAACTCAAGAAATGGGGGGATCCGAGTCAGAGGATGAAGTCTTGTACCAGTTGCTGCCGCCCTCAAGCCTATTATGGAGGATCCATTTGGTTTGGCTCATGAGAGTGAGACTCTGACAGAGATGACACATGTCGCTCCTATTCCTATCATGCAACAACCGCCCACCCAAGATCCGATTGGTGTATGAAAGAAGGAAACGCAGGGAGAAGAGGAGGAGGGTCGACGTCGGGATGACAGGAGCACCTACCCTAAACAAGCCAGGCTTATTGATAACCATTGGAAGTGGATCATGGATGCTATGAAAGGGTGGGCCAAAGGGGGAGATTCCTTCCACTTTCAAGGTTGGAGAGTCATCCACTATCCCCTGGGATCGCCATGGGTGATGAACCCATGAGCGGGTGATGGCCACTTTGATAGCCCAAGGTGTACGACAGGAAAGGAATTGATGGAAACCAGGAAGAAGATGCTGGTACAGGCTGAGGTGAGTTATGCTTTGAGGAAAGGATGATGACGATGGAGGAAGAGAAGCTGTTTGATGATAGTGCCATGAGCCAGATGCATTTCCGTTTGTCGGACTTGGAGGCCAATCTCTCGGAGACTAAAAACCGATAACCCTGGCAGAACAGAAGACAGCGCAGCTGAGTCAGCATTGTGACAGCCCAGCAGTACTGATCTTGATGGGAGAGCAAGCGGAGACCTCTATGGCAGTGACTACACTATGTTTGATGCTGATCTCGTACCTGATGCATGTTGGTAGTGGAGCTTCATTTTTAGGTTAGGTGTTTGATGCAAGCCGGAGAGCTTGAATATTTTGATTGAGACAATTAACTGATGATCTTTTGGAACATGTGGTTTTTGTGTATTTGGAGGATAATTGATGTATGATCAACGGTGTGTTACTTTTAAATTCTATTATGTTAACGGCTATCGGAAATGAAAGATTTTTGCATATATATTATATAATTAACCATAAAGACTATTGAACATATCATCACGTGAACAACCTACGATAACTAAGCCCCTTTTTCTACCTTCGAAACAGAATTAAGCCATGCCACCTAGAACACGAAATACATCCTCAAGCGGACGAAATGTCAACTGGCCCAGTTAATAGCTCAACATGTCAAAACAGCTTTAGAACAACATGATGCTAACATAGCAGCCGGTCAAGGAAGAAGGCAAGAAACTCCAGGCAACGGCCTTGGAAATGGAGCAGGAAACGACTCAAACCTAGTTCCGGTATCGGTGCAAACAACGGATCAGGTACAACGGAAACCTAGGCAGTTTGTTAGGTGGATAACCACAAGGGTGCTCATAAAAACTTTTCAGGGATGTAATCCAAGAGTTTTCACAGGTGCTGAAGGACCATTAGACATAATCGATGGATTGAAAGGATGGAGACTGTCATATCCATAAGCAATTGCTCTAATGTGTGACACCCCGTAATTTCAGGTTAATACTATTCAAACGTTGTCGTTATCATTGTCACATACTCGTAATACTCGAAAACGTATACAAACACCGCCACTGACATCGTTAAATAAATAATGATAAAATACTAAACGGATGTTGTAGGGATTCAATAAACCAAAAACGGGATTACCTAAGGAATCCTCTAATGAATATAGCTCGCCCATCTACGTCGTTATCAACCGAAACAAATTGGGAACACGGTACATAAGTAAAGGGACTAATCTTGACAATTGCCAAACTGGGGTGGGTATAAATACCCATCCACCAGCCCAAAAGCCTTCACAAATGCTCTCGTCTCTCCTACCTCTCTTCCACCATTTCTTCATCCTAGCACCAAAATCACCCCGATTGAGCTCGTTTCATCGGTTAGACCACGCAACAGCTGAGAAATCACGTTCAGAGGTAGGCAACCTGGTCATCCATTTTATTTCTCGTTTCTCTGCTGCAAAATTGGGGTTCGGGTGTTCGGGTTCAACCGAAGGCATGTGGTCGTGGGGTGCATGTGAGGTCAATCAGCAGGCATTTCACTTAGACATGTTAGGAAAGTGTTTCTGGAAGTCCTGATTGTGTGAAATCCGAGCACAAACAGCCGAAGGCTGTTCAGCCCGCCCAGCAGCCGTGACCTGCTGCAGTCCGCGACTGGGCCAGTCATGCGACTGAGTAATGCGACTGGGTCCCTCGTGCGACTGAGTGGTGCGACTGGGGTGAATCGTGCGAATGAGTCCATGCTTGTGTGCGTGACGTACGAATGAATGCATGTGACTGAGAGTGTGTGCGATTGAGTCAATCGGAGAAATGTGTGCGACTGTGTACCACCCGACTGAAGGCCCAATCGCACGAATGGAGGTTCATTCGTGCGATTGGTTGTTGAGTCGGGTGAATGGGTGATGTGTGGTACGACTGAAAGCTAAGTCATACGAGTGAGGGTTCAACCGTACGAATGAGGTTGATTCGTACGATTAATGGCCCATTCGTGCGAATGAAGTGTCCAGTCGTGCGTCTAGCCTTGATAGGCGATTGGAGTCATTGTGAGTGAATTCTCCTTGCGTGCGGTGTGCCTATCATGTGATGATATGGTAACAATCATAAAGTGTCATTTCATGACCACAAAGATTAAAGTCAACGCAATCAACAAGCACATACTCCTTCAACATAAAATACCTAACATTTACAAATATCCACAACCCATTTGGGAATCTACATAAAGTCTAATACGTGTATGCCTGCTTGTGTGTGTGTCACCCACGACCGAACCAATGCGACCCGACCCGACTAAACATGTCTATTAATGCTAAACATAACATTAACGCTTAACATAACTGTCAATAGGTGTTTGACAGCGCATCGTAAACAACACTTGGGAGACTTTCATCCTACATACTTGCTACATCATCAGTGAGTTTCACGGCCCCTATTTTACTCTCTTTCCTTTTGGGGGAGAAAACATGCAAACAAATTTACATAAATGGTTGTAGTATTATTGATATTGCTTGTTATGTTAGTGCAAACACATAACATGTCCTGACACACTCGAACCGTTAGTAATAGGATTAGCGAGGTAATTTTGAGTAGTACTACTGGGTCTGACAAACCCCGCCCGGGCTAGTCGCGCTAGCTTGATTGGAGGTCAAACGGGTGCTTGATTGACCTAACATTTTTCATTGTCTGATGAGACGTGACGGGGATACAACAAACGCATATAGGACGTAAACAGTCAGCTTTGATTCGAAACGCTAAGTAACAAGAACATAGGCTAGCTACGTAACGATATGCTTTATATACTAAACCATTGAAACGCTTACGAACACTTTCCTTGTTGATTAAACTGTGAACTCACCAACTTTATGTTGACACATATAAGCATGTTTTTCTCAGGTCACAGGAACGCATAAGCTCATGATGCACGCTACAGGAAACGCACTCAGGACATGCATCATCTATTTCATTTTCAGCATTGAACATTTTGTCTAAACATGGCTATTGTAACCATACTGTAATGGATTTACAAACTATGTACACGTTTCCGTGCTATTGTAAACTTTGTTTATGTTCTTTTGAATGAAGCCAAATGTTTACTTTAAATTCATATTGTGTCGTTCGATATGACTGTGTCTGAGATCCTGGTATGTCACACGCCTAACGGTAAAACCCGTTCGTGGAAATTGAGGGTATGACAGATTGGTATCAGAGCCACAGGTTATAGAGAACTAGGATTGCATTGCATCTAGACTATAGCCTTAGACAAAACACTAGTATTGCGCAGACACTTTTACATGGCTACCACTATTGTGCAAACAACCTTCTGGTGTGCTGACATTACACTGCCGAGCAAACATAACATTATGGGTATGACATGTGTGTCATTACCGGCTGACAGAGGGGCGGAGAATCCCGCTCGCTCACTACCAACGCCTACACTTGATCCTTCACTCTCAAAGTGGAAGCAACAACGAATTGAACCAAACATTTCCACGATTGGAACACGAAACTCTTTTCTAACACACCCGACAAGCTTAACGATGAAAGACAAAGAGAACAACACCTCACTCTTCCAACTCTCTCGCACTTGTTACCATTCCCAACATATCCTATCCTCTATACTAGTCCGAGCAGTAAATGAGGGACAACTAAGATATTTAAGTCTATTAGAGAATCAGACTTAGACATTCAAACACCTAGAACTTCGAAGGGAAAAAGGCCAAATTGTCTTGATTCCCGTTGTTATCTTAACCGAATCTCTTGTACAACCTTAGTACAACCTTAGTTATTTGACTCTTGGTATAACAAATATATCTTTGATGCTTCTATCATTGATAACACTCGGTACTGAACAAGGTGTGTTATCTCGAATAGGAGGAACCATGGGTGACCATGCAAAGCAAATTAGAATCATGGGTGCACACATAATTGTAATTTGTCGTGCATGAGAATTCTGGTAACTCTATTGGGTGACAACGGTTATGGTCGGTACAAATTCTCAATTCCATACTTAGAGGCATGAGGCCTCGAATCAACATAAAGCCTCACTATCGATATGCAAACAAACCCTTAATTCTTACTAGCATGATACAATTTATTATCGTCAATAATTATTATCCGGTTATTGATCAATATGTGTTGTAAATTGAAGAAATCATGTCTGGAAGAAGAGCAGGACGCGCGGGTGGACGAAGAAATATCACCCTGACTCAAGCCGAGCTGAATGCTATCATCAATGAGTGCGTGGCTGATGCGCTTGCAGCTTATGAGCAGGCCCGCAATCAGGACCAGAACGACCAGAATCCGAATCAAGGAGGTCCAACAGTCTGTACCTTCAAGATGTTTATGGATTGCAAGCCTCATTCTTTCAGCGGCTCTGAGGGTGCTGTCACACTGCTTCGCTGGCTGGAGAAACTCGAGTCAGTGTTTGCCATGTGCAACTGTCCTGATGGAAATCGTGTCAAGTACGCCTCCGGCACACTGGAGGGACCAGCCCTGACGTGGTGGAACTCACAAGTCCAAACCTTAGGGCTTGGTGCTGCTAATGGTATGCCATGGGGCGATTTCAAGATTTTGATGAAAGAAGAGTATTGCCCCAGAAGCGAAGTCCAGAAACTAGAGGCAGAGTTTTTGGTCATGCCCTTCGGGTTGACCAATGCACCAGCGGTTTTCATGGACCTAATGAACCGAGTGTGCAAACCCTATCTAGACAAGTTCGTCATTGTCTTCATCAATGACATCCTTATTTACTCAAGGAATAAGGAAGAACACAAAGAGCACCTTAGATTGATTCTGGAGCTGTTAAGACGAGAACAATTGTATGCAAAGTTTTCAAAGTGCGACTTCTGGATGCGAGAGGTCCATTTCTTGGGTCATGTGGTCAATGAGAATAGGATACACGTTGACCCGGCAAAGATAGAAGCTATCAAGAACTGGGCTACGCCTAAGACCCCGACCGAGGTACGACAGTTTCTCGGGTTGGCTGGCTATTATCGACGGTTCATTGAAGGGTTCTCAAAGATTGCTCAACCTCTCACCGCAATAACTCATAAAGGCACCACGTACGATTGGGGTGATAAACAAGAATCTGCATTTCAGGTCCTGAAGCAGAAGCTCTGTACTGCACCGATCCTATCCCTGCCTGAGGGAACCGATGATTTTGTAGTTTACTGTGATGCTTCTATACAAGGCCTCGGTTGCGTGCTAATGCAACGTAATAAGGTGATTGCCTATGCATCCTGACAATTGAAGATACACGAGAAAAACTACACGACACACGACCTGGAGCTTGGAGCAGTCGTGTTTGCACTCAAGATATGGAGACACTACTTGTACGGTACCAAGTGCACCATTTACACCGATCACAAGAGTCTCCAGCACATCTTTGAACAGAAGGAGCTAAATATGAGACAACGTCGTTGGGTCGAGTTGTTGAACGACTATGACTGTACGATCAAGTATCATCCGGGAAAGGCCAATGTAGTAGCAGACCCTAAGTCAGAAGGAAACACTCAAGCCAATACGAGTTCGAGCATTGCAACTCACCATTCACACCGGTTTACCCGATCAGATCCGGAATGCTCAACTTGAGGCGTTAAAAGACGAGAACCTGAAGGCCGAATCGCTACGAGGCATGGAGAGGCAACTGGAAACCAAGTCTGACGGAATCCGCTACTTCATGGATCGAACATGGATTCCCTCGCATGGAGACCTACGAGAACTGGTAATGGACGAAGCTCACAAATCCCGGTACTCAATCCACCCAGGTTCAGACAAGATGTATCACAATCTCAAAGTCCTTTACTGGTGGCCAAGTATGAAAGCTGACATTGCCACATACGTAAGCAGATGCCTAACCTGTTCTAAGGTTAAGGTGGAGTATCAAAGACCGTCTGGTTTACTCCAATAGCCAAAAATACCAGTATGGAAGTGGGAGCCGATATCTATGGACTTTATCACAAAACTTCCTCGGACTCCTAGTGGATGCGACACCATTTGGGTGATCGTGGATCGCTTGATGAAATCCGCACACTTCCTGGCAATCCGGGAGACTGATCGCATGGAAAAGTTAACTCGTATCTACCTAAGGGAAGTAGTCTCTCGGCACGGTGTGCCGATTTCCATTATCTCTAATTGTGACGCTCTATTCACTTCACACTTCTGGCAGTCTTTGCAACGAGCATTGGGGACGCGGCCAGAGCGAGCGAACGATCCAGACTTTGGAAGACATGTTACGTGCATGCGTCATAGATTTCGGCAGCAGTTGGGAAACTCACTTACCGCTAGTTGAGTTTTCTTACAACAATAGCTATCACACATCGATCAAAGCTGCTCCATTTGAGGCGTTGTATGGGCGTAAGTGCTGATCACCTATCTGTTGGGCAGAATTGGGGAAAGTCAACTCACCGGCCCTGAACTTGTGCACGAGACAACTGAGAAGATCGTGCAGATCCGTAACCGTATGGCAGCAGCCCGTGACTGACAGAAAAGTTACGCTGATAAGCGTCTCCGACCGTTGGAATTCCAAATAGGTGACAAGGTGCTTTTGAAAGTGTCACCTTGGAAGGGTGTGATTCGTCTCGGAAAACGTGGGAAACTAAGCCCTAGGTACGTGGGACCGTTTGAGGTTGTCAAACGGGTTGGCCACGTGGCCTATCAGTTGAACTTACCCGAAGAACTCTATGGGGTACACGATGTGTTCCATGTTTCAAACTTTAGGAAATGCCTTGCAGACGAGACTCTTATCGTCCCGTTAGACGAGATACATGTGGACGAACAACTACATTTCGTCGAGGAACCAGTGGAAGTCATGGATCGAGAGGTCAAGACGCTCAAACATAGTCGTATCCCTATCGTCAAAATCCATTGGAACTCAAAGCGTGGACCAGAATTTAGCTGGGGACGTGAGGATCAGATAAAGAAGAAGTACCCTCAACTGTTCCAAAATCAGGCATCTACCTCTTAGATACGCAGGTACTCTATTCAACATCCGTCACAAACCGTTGAGCCTTGTACTCCCTGTTGAACCACGTAACATGATGTACTAATTTTCGGGACGAAAATTCCTGCAACAAGGGGATGATGTGACACCCCGTAATTTCAGGTTAACACTATTCAAACCGTTGTCGTTATCATTGTCACATACTCGTTAATACTCGAAACATATACAAACACCGCCACCGACATCGTTAAATAAATAATGGTAAAATACTAAAACGGATGTTTGTAGAGGATTCACATAAATGGGATTACCTAAGGAATCCTCTTAATGAATATAGCTCGCCCATCTACGTCGTTATCAACCGAAACAAATTTGGGAACACGGTACATAAGTACAGGGACTAATCTTGACAATTGCCAAACTGGGGCTGGGTATAAATACCCATCCACCAGCCCAAAGCCTTCACAATCTGCTCTCTTCTCTCTTACGCTCTCTTCTTCACCATTTCTTCATCCTAGCACCGAAATCACCCCGATTGAGCTCGTTTTCGTCGGTTAGACCACGCAACAGCTGAGAAATCACGTTCCCAGCAGGTAGGCGACCTTGGTCATCCATTTTATTGCTCGTTTCTCTGCTGCAAACTTGGGGTTTGGGTGTTCGGGTTCAACCCAAATGCATGTGGTCGTGGGGGTGCGTGTGAGGTCAATCAGCATGTGCATTTCACTTAGACATGTTAGGAAAGTGTTTCTGGAAGTCCTGATTGTGTGAAATCCGAGCACAGAACAGCCGAAGGCTGCTCAGCCCGCCCAGCAGTCGCGACCTGCTGCAGTCCGCGACTGGGCCAGTCATGCGACTAAGTCATGCGACTGGGTCCCTCGTGCGACTGAGTGGTGCGACTGGGGTGAATCGTGCAAATGAGTCCCTGCGTGTGTGCGTGACGTGCGAATGAATGCATGCGACTGAGAGTGTGTGCGATTGAGTCAATCGGAGAAATGTGGGCGACTGAGTACCACCCGACTGAAGGCCCAATCGCACGAATGGAGGTTCATTTGTGCGATTGGTTGTTGAGTCGGGTGAATGGGTGATGTGTGGTACGACTGAAAGCTAAGTCGTACGAGTGAGGGTTCAACCGTACAAATGAGGTTGATTCGTACAATTGAAGGCCCATTCGTGCGAATGAAGTGTCCAGTTGTGCGTCTAGCCTTGATATGCGATTGGAGTCATTGTGAGTGAATTCTCCTTGCGTGCGGTGTGCCTATCATGTGATGATATGGTAACAATCAATATCAACAAGCACATACTCCTTCAACATAAAATAACCTAACCATTTACAAATATCGACAACCCATTTGGGAATCTACATAAAGTCTGATACGTGTATGCCTGCTTGTGTGTGTGTCACCCACGACCGAACCAATGCGACCCGACCCGACTAAACATGTCTATTAACGCTAAACACAACATTAACGCTTAACATAACTGTCAATAGGTGTTTGACAGCGCATCGTAAACAACACTTGGGAGACTTTCATCCTACATACTTGCTACATCATCAGTGAGTTTCACGGCCCCTATTTTACTCTCTTCCTTTTGGGGGAGAAACATGCAAACAGATTTACATAAATGGTTGTAGTATTATTGATATCGCTTGTTACGTTAGTGCAAACACACAACATGTCCTGACACACTCGAACCGTTAGTAATGGGATTAGCGAGGCAATTTTGAGTAGTACTACTGGGTCTGACAAACCCGCCCGGGCTAGTCGCGCTAGCTTGATTGTAGGTCAAACGGGTGCTTGATTGACCTAACATTTGTCATTGTCTGATGAGACGTGACGGGGATACAACAAACGCATATAGGACGTAAACAGTCAGCTTCGGTTCGAAACGCTAAGTAACAAGAACATAGGCTAGCTACCTAACGATATGCTTTATATACTAAACCATTGAAATGCTTACGAACACTTTCCTTGTTGATTAAACCTGTGAACTCACCAACTTTATGTTGACACATTTTAGCATGTTTTTCTCAGGTCACAGGAACGCATAAGCTCATGATGCACGCTACAGGAAACGCACTCAGGACATGTATTCATCTATTTCATTTTCAGCATTGAACATTTTGTCTAAACGTGGCTATTGTAACCGTACTGTAATGGATTTACAAACTATGTACATGTTTCCGCGCTATTGTAAACTTTGTTTATGTTCTTTTGAATGAAGCCAAATGTTTACTTTAAATTCATATAGTGTCGTTCGATATGACTGTGTCTGAGATCCTGGTATGTCACACGCCTAACGGTAAAACCCCGTTCGTGGAAATTGAGGGTGTGACATAATGATCAGAAGGTCAAATATGCGACTTGTTCCTTTCAAGATGTAGCATTATCATGGTGGAATTCTCAACGTCAACTGTTAGGTGATGCAAATGAATATGGACTCACCTGGGAACAATTGAAAGAAATGTTGCTTAAGGAATACTGCCCCCGCAATGAACTTCAGAAGATCGAAACCGAATTCTGGAATCACACCATGGAAGGTGCTGAGATTCAAGCTTAT
Organism: Flaveria linearis; assembly: GCA_024085815.1. Taxonomy (NCBI): domain Eukaryota; kingdom Viridiplantae; phylum Streptophyta; class Magnoliopsida; order Asterales; family Asteraceae; genus Flaveria; species Flaveria linearis. Next base: position 57,004 of record JABSNV010000254.1, on the reverse strand, counting down.
ACGACTAGATTCAACGATCTAGCCATACTAGTACCTCGAATGGTTACGCCAGAATACGTTCGAATTGAGAAATACATATGGGGATTAGCACCTCAGATAAGAAGCAACGTTACGACCTCCAAACCTGCTACGATCCAAAGTGCTATTACTATCGCACACTCCCTAACTGACGATGCGATACGTAATGGAACCCTAACCAAGAAAAATGATCATGGAAAAAATACAATGGGAGCAGAAAGGAGAGCGGTTAAGGTAGACGGAGGATTATTTGATGGGAAGAGAAAATGGTTTGGGAATTCCAAAGGTCAAGTAAATAACAGGAAAGGCGTCAACCCAGGATCAGAACGGGTCTACGTTGCGACTTCAAACAATAACAAGGCAAGAGATTCTCGAGGGAAATGTAGCAAGTGCGGGTACTTCCACAATGGTGAATGCAAATTTGCACTCAGTGTCATAAGTTTGGACATCTAAGTCAAAATTGTCGAATGAGATCCAGTGAGAAAGCAACAAGGAAAAATCGTGCCTGTTATGAATGTGGTATAGCAGGACATTTCAGTAAGGATTGCCCGAAGCTAAATAGGCCTAAGGCCAGGGGGAGAGCATTTGAAATGAATGCTAAGGAGGCACGTAAGAAACCGTCAATAGTTAACGATGCATTTCTTGTTAATAATCATTATGCCTCCATTTTGTTTGACACTGGCGCCGATTTAAGCTTTGTATCAAAAAAATTCGAACCACTAAACCCTGTAAGCTAAATAAGAAATATATTATTGAGTTAGCTAACGGGAAGAAAATAGAATCTAGTGAAGTAATCAAAAATTGCACCTTACAACTTAATGATCATCTTTTTAGTATCGACCTGCTACCTGTCAATCTTGGAAGCTTTGACATCGCCATCGGGACGGATTAGCTTTCTTGAAACCATGCTGAAGTAGTGTGTTTTGAGAAAATTATTCGTTTGCCAATTCCTAGCGGAGAATTTCTAATCGTACAAGGAAAAAAGGGAAAACCTCCATTCAAGATTATTACTGTCATGAAGGCTTATGAATACCTAAGTGAAGGATATCCCGCATTCCTGGTAAAAGCCCTTGATATAAGAATGGGGAGCAAGGGATTGAGGACATTCCGGTTATGCGGGAATACCCAGAAGTATTTCCCGAAGACCCGCCGCGATTACCTCCATAAAGACAGATCAAATTTCAAATTGATTTGGTACCCGAAGCCACGCCTGTGGCTCGATCACCGTATCGACTAGCACCCTCGGAGATGCAAGAATTGTCTAAACAACTACAAGAGTTATTAGACAAGGGGTTCATTCGACCAAGTTTCTCTCCTTGGGGAGCACCGGTTCTATTCGTCAAAAAGAAAGACGGATCTTTTAGAATGTGTATCGATTACCGGGAGTTAAATAAGCTCACTATTAAAAATCGGTACCCATTACCCAGAATCAACGACTTATTTGACCAACTCCAAGGGTCCAGTTACTATTCAAAGATTGATCTATGATCTGGGTATCATCAACTGCTAATAGCAGATGAGGACGTTCCAAAGACAGCTTTTAGAACACATTACGGTCGTTACGAGTTCTTAGTAATGCCATTTGGGTTGACTAACGCACCCGCTATATTCATGGATCTCATGAATAGAGCTTGTAAACCCTACTTGGACAAATTTGTGATTGTATTCATCGACTATATCCTAATATATTCACAGTCCAAGGATGAACACGAGCAGCACCTCAGGTTAATTTTGAACATCTTAAAGAAGGAGAAGCTATACGCAAAATTCTCCAAATGTGAATTTTTGCTTTGAGAGTTCAATTTCTCGGGCAGGTTATTAACGAAAAGGGTATCCATGTAGACCCAGCAAAGATTAAAGCAATCAGAAGCTGGGAAGCCCCTAAATCTCCAACAGAAGTACGACAATTTTTAGGGTTAGCTGGTTATTACCGTAGATTTATAGATAATTTCTCTAAGATAGCTCAACCGTTGACCCTATTAACTCATAAAGATGGAAAGTATGAATGGAGAGAGGAGCAGGAGAAAGCCTTCAAATTACTGAAACAAAAGTTATGTAGTGCACCCATACTGTCTCTACCTGATGGAACAGATGGATTCATAATGTATTGTGATGCATCCAAATCAGGTCTTGCGTGTGTATTGATGCAAAACAATAAAGGCATTGCTTACGCATCAAGACAACTAAAAGTTCATGAAAAGAATTACACTACCCATGATCTAGGATTAGGAGCAATGATTTTTGCTCTTAAAATTTGGAGACATTATCTTTATAGAACCAAATGCATCATATACACTGACCATAAAAGTCTATAACATATTTTTAATCAGAAGGATTTAAATATGAGACAACGCCGATGCGTGGAATTACTAAACGACTACAATTGTGATATTCGTTATCACCCAGGCAAGGCAAACATTATGGCTGATGCGCTTAGTAGGAAGGAAAGAGAGAAACCTCTACGAGTGCGAGCGTTTGAATTAACCATACGCTCAAACCTTATTGATCAAATTCGTGATGCTCAACTTGAAGCGTTAAAAGATAAGAATTTGGAAAGTGAAAGTTTGTGAGGAATGATCAAGGAATTAACACCCGACTCCGATAAGGTAAGATATTTTGCGAAACGAGTATGGGTTCTGAAGTACGTAGATTTACGCAAGGTAATACTCAACAAAACGCATAAATCAAGATACTCAATCCACCCAGGGGCAGACAAAATGTATCATGATGTAAAGGAATTTTACTGGTGGCCTAATATGAAAAGAGACATAGCATCGTATGTAAACAAGTGTATGACCTGCTCCAAGGTGAAGGCAGAATATCAGAAACCATCTGGACTTCTACAACAACCCAAGATTCTAAAATGGAAATGGGAATGTATTGCCATGGACTTTATAACAAAATTGCCTAGGACGTCAAGTGCTCATGATATAATTTGGGTAATCATCGATCGACTGATGAAATCCGCACACTTCTTACCCATGAAAGAAACATATAGCATGAATAAATTGGAAGAATTATATATCAAGGAAGTGGTGTCTCATCATGGAGTGCCAATATCGATCATATCTGACATAGATAGTCGATTTACCTCAAGATTCTGGCAAACCCTACATGAAGCCGTGGGTACTCGACTAGACATGAGCACGGCATATCACCCACAAACGGATGGTCAGAGTGAGAGAACAATACAAACTCTGGAAGATTTACTAAGAGCATGTGTGATCAACTTCGGAGGAAATTGGGATACTCATCTACCATTAGTTGAGTTTTCATACAACAATAGCTATCACACTAGCATAAAAGTTGCATCATTTGAAGCACTGTATGGAAGAAAATGTCGTTCACCTCTATGTTGGGCAGACATTGGTGAAAGAAAATTAACAGGACCAGAGGTTATCCAGGATACGACAGACAAGATCATTCAGATTAAAAAGAGACTCAAAATCGCCAATAGCTGACAAAAGAGTTACGCAGATAACCGAAGAAAACCATTAGAATGCACGGTCGGTGATAGAGTATTCCTAAAAGTATCTCCATGGAAGGGTATTATGAGATTTGGTAGGAGAGGGAAGCTTAGCCCTCAATTCGTAGGACCGTTTGAAATCCTAGAGCGAATTGGAAAGGTCACATACAGACTCAAATTACCAAAGGAACTCGTAAATGTACATGATGTGTTTCACGTGTCTAACCTAAGGAAATGCATGACGAATGAGTCCCTGATTATTCCATCAGATGAAGTTTGTATTGATGACAAACTTCACTTTATTGAAGAACCAATAGAAGTCTTGGATTGGAAAATCCAGAAGCTCAGAAGGAGCCAAATCAAGTTAGTCAAAGTACGATGGAACTTCAGAAGAGGACCAGAATATACTTGGGAACGTGAAAATCAAATGCAACTAAAGTACCCTCATCTGTTCGAATCCAGACCTAACCCGAACTCAACAACGTAAATTTCGGGACAAAATTTTTTAAACGAGGGAGACTGTGACTCCTGGTCAAATCAGGTCAACGCTCGAACCCTATTTTAATAAATAAATACGTGATCATCCAAGATTATTATTATATTTGGTTAATTAAGAAAACCCTAAGCCCGGTTTAAACGAACGTTATACTCTATGAACCATTACACCTAGTTATAAATATTACCACTAACAAGAAAATACATCTAGTAATAAGAATATAATAATAATTAATAATAATAATAATAATAATAATAATAATTAACAAAATCCAATATATGGATTTTGGGATTATGCATGGATGGCACATAACCCACACACAATCCCTATAAACTCTTCATTACCACCTCAACTCTTCCACTCCCACACACCACCACCAACCCATCGATCACCACCACCCCACCAACCGGCCACCACTGCCGGCGCCACCTGCCGCCGCCTGCAGCACCTACCGCCACCACCACAATCGCCACCACCAACCACCGCAACCACAGCCGTCACCACCCCCGTGACCATCACGATCCGACCACACCATCACCGAGACCGTCGCCCCCCCCCCCTTTCTCTCAACCATGACCATCAACCCCCCCTTCTTCTCTTCTCTCAAAACCGTGATCACCACCACCCATAGCAACCATTATCATCACCAAACTACATCTCTCTCAAAGAACCCTAATTGGAACTTCAAATAGAACCCGAACTAGCATCCTTATTCTTGCATTTGGATGTTCACATCTCTAGTTACTCAAGGTATTGTAATAAGATTATATTGATTGTTCATGCATGTTGGTCAAGATGAAAGATCTTGATGAATCTTGTTCACCCACTTAAAATTTCATAAAAATGAATGATTTTGTATAAAAATAGGTTTTGAAATGGTTTGAGAAATCTGAAATTTGGGTTAGTAATAATGTTAGTTGATAGAATCATGTTATGGATTTGAGTTGGGATTGTAAGAATGTACATGGATGTATGTATGTGTCATGTATGTATGTATGATGATGATAGGAGACTTAGTGGATTATGGCATTTTAAGGAACTTTTTAGGAAGAAATGTTTGGATGATTATTGTTGGATATGATGACATAGAAACATAGTTAAGTTGGAATATTAGATGATTTTACTAAGCAAAAGATAAAATAATAATCAAGATAAAATATAAGTACATAAAAGGAAAAGGATGGATACTTGAACATATAATTACGTCACAATTAAATAAAAAGGTTTAATAAACAATAAATCGAGAACTAGAATTATAGGTTGGACCATACTAACGGGATGTTATGATCAAAGAGACTTGACTAAGATGACATTGGGACATCAAGATGATACAAAGTTTGACCAACACAAGACAATATGTACCTTTTTAGAAATAACAATGAATAAATGATGTAAAATCTATATATAAATATATATCTTAATTAAACAAACTTTCAATTTAAAATACTTAAAATTTACATATTTTCACCAAAAACTATATATGTTTCTATTAATTAAATAAATAATTAAGTAATGTAAGATTCAGCATAAGATTTATAATAGGCTAATAATAAGTATTGGACATCAACGCATTAGGGTTAGATATTATCTTATAAGCCAGCGTATTATAGGTCGTATACTTTTCTAAAATAAATAAGATTTATGAGAAATTTGACCAAGACATCTTAATGTAATATAAGTCGGGTGAACATCATTTACATAAAGCAGGAATTACCGTGTGTTGACTAAAATACATATATTTAGGGTTTGTCTTATTGGAGATTAACATATTGGCTTTTCTTGATCGCACTCAAGTTGAGTTTTCGGCCCTATTTTAAATATGGTTTTATTTAAAAACTATTTTGGGGGAAAAGCATGACAAACTTTGTATGATGGATAAAAACGGATTTAATATATATTACGATGGTATAAGTTGGGTCAACGTTATAAGTGTATAGTGTTAGGCCCCTAAATCCCCCCATAATCATTAACCTCGGGGAGGCCACAGACTATATTGGTAGATCTATCGGGTTAGAAAGGCCCGCTCTCATGACCAGTCGCTCTTGTCAGGTTGTAGCGTGGGAGTTTATATGTTTGGACTATTATGTGGCAACGACGTGTTTCTTGGTTTGATTATGGACCTATGACCTAAATTAAGCATAGTACCTAGCTAGTCTATGTTGAGTATATTATATCGCGTTACATCATATTGTTTTAAATGATTAAACTGTTTACAAGACTTCAAACCCCGACTGCTCACCGACATTATGTTGACAGTTACTTTTCATGCTTTTCTGGGTTGTAGGTGATCGGGTGGTGAAAGTTTAACCTTTAACGACTTTATTTCCGGGTTTTATGTATAAATGTATGAGAAATAGAGTTACTGTGGGATTATTTGGTGTTTGTAGGTTAAACGTGAAGAATACGGAGAAATGGGAAGAAATGGGATGCTAATTGGAGCTCGAGAAGTCAAGATATGATAAATCGAAGTTGTACGGCAATGATATCTTAAAACGGGCATAACTTGAGCTAGGAAGAGAGTTACGGGGCCCATGCCTATCAACGGAAAGGTCTCGAAAAACTACACATGAAAATCAAAGTTGCACAGGAAGGTGGCGCCACTGACGCCTCCATTGGCGCCACCGACGTCGGGGTCCGGGTTTTTGTTGAGATTGAGCATATTTTGAAGGGATTTAAAAGGGAAAAAAACCTAATTCGAGTTACAACTCTACACACAACAATCTTGGACGAAAATTGGCAATCTTGGATCATTCTCAAGCTCTTCCAACATCAAGAACATCAATTTCATCCGAATTACATGATCAATTACGTTTTTGTTGAAGAATCGATGATGATGCAAGGCTAAATCCATTGTAATTCACTTCGGGGGAAGGGTTTGTACAAGTTCTTATTTTTCTTAGCTTGTAACCTAGATTTGAGATTAAATCTTGAACCTTTTAAGTTCTTGTTGGATTTAATTTATGATTTGATTAGTTAAACGGTTTGATTATGATTTAACATAATTTTGATCTTCTTTAACTTTGATTGTCTATGATCATTACGTGATTGATTATTAGAATTAGGGTTTCATTATTCAAATTGGTAATTGTGTGAATAAGGTCCTTTAAACTTTAATCCATAATTGTCACTTAAATCATATCATGTGTAAGTCACCATTAATGACTTCTCACTAGGTTTCATTCAAGAAAAATTGTAACTTTGCCAAACCTGGATCCTAAAGTGGGTTGCTTTTTCTTCAAGATTGTTAAAAACTTAAACTTTATTTTGCTAAGTTAATTATTTCTTAACCAAGTCTACAAATCAATTTACTTTTCAATGTTTAGTAGTTTTAAATTAATCGTTGCTAGCACTTTCCTGTGATTCCTTGTGGATTCGACACCCTTCTTACCCTTTGCTATTAAGGGTGATTAAGGATTCTTTAATATATATTTTTGACCGACCACGCAACATCGATCAAAATGGCGCCGTTGCCGGGGAATCGTTGCGCTTAGTGTTAGTAATAACTATTTGTTTTCTTAAAAAAAATAATAAAATAAAATATATATTTTCTTTTCTTGTTTTTAGTTATTTGTTATTTTTTTCATTCAGAATTACGCGGGTATTTGTTTATTGAGTGCAGATAGTTGAGATTCTTATGCATACGAGGCATTCCGGAAGGACTTCCCTATTGCTCTTTGATCCTGAGATCGAGAAACAGCAAGAGACAACCGAGTTTTTCACAAGGCAAATCCCTCATCAGCTCCTATTCCACGAAGTGTGTGGTCTGAAGAAGGAACCTCAACAGCTAAGGCTAGTGAAATCTTACGAAGGCTTTCCAAAACACCGGAAAGTAAATCCATTCAACAGCATGAACAACTCGGGAAATCAAAGTGGTCCGTCTACTCAACCTCCTCCATAAAGGGAGCAACCTCTAGGTGATATTCCACCTCCATTGTTCCCACCACATAATGCTCCACCACCTCAGCAACAAATTCCACCATTTAACCCAGTTCAAGGAAACCCTATACCTCCACCACCACAATTCCAAACAGGTGACACTACTCGTGTATACCCACAACCTAATCCACCTATTCAATAAGAACCGGTTAGAAATGTTAACTACGAGGCTCCACGAAATCCCTCAGTTTAGTTTAATCAATCCAACTCGAGCCGGAATGATGGTGTTAAGGGTGACGAAGATATAAGGGATCGGGTATCAAATTGGGATGATGGAATGGAGCATGGGAATTCAAATGCTGGATATGGAGTGGGAGATGAAGATGGATTTGGTTTCAACTATGGTTATCAGCATCCAGGAGGCTACAATCATCATTTTAATGCAGTCTTCCAAATGGCTAATCAAGGTCCACTAAGAGCCATGAGGCAACCAATGAATCAACATCCTCAACCGGGTTTTCCTCAACATCATGATGGTCTTCCACAAGTCCATCATCGTGCCCCAATTCGTGGAGTTGAGAGCCATTTTAGACCGCAAATTGCAGTCAACTCATCTCCAATAGTAAGCCCTATTGCACATGGTCGATCTTTCGAAGTGAGGCCACAAGGATTGAATATGTTGCCATCTTTCTATTTAAGGAACCGAGGAACCGTACCTTCACATTTCTAAATTTGAAACGGTGTGTGGCACAATTGGAGGACAAGGGTTTACACCGGATCAAGTTAAGCTCGTGTTATTTCAACTCACTTTGATGGATGATGCGAAACAATGGTTTCAATCATTGCCATCTGCAAGCATTTTTACATAGGAGGATATGCAACAACAATTCCTAGAAGAGTATTACACACCTCAACGAACAAGTGATGCAAGGGCTAACATTCGGAACTTCCAACAACAACCAGGTGAACTTTTCTATGAAGCTTGGAAGCGGTTTAAACAATTGTTAAGGAATTGCCCTTATCATCACAATGGGAGTTGATCAATGCATTTTATGATGGATTATCCACTGATGACATCCGGGATGTGAACTCTACTACGGGTGGAACATTCCTTTCCAATCATGTGGAGGTGGATTGGGAATTCTTAGAGAAAATGGCGGTGAACTCAAAACGGCAAGATCAATCTAATAGGAAGAAGAAACACGCCATTGTTAGATCTGCAACCACTACTAATGCCAATGAAAGATTAGAACAATTGGAGAGAGCAAATCAAATGTTGGAACGCCAGCTGGCAAGTTTGAATCTCAATAGGGGAAATGTGACACCTCAAGGCAGACCAATCTTTTCCGTGTGTGAAGGATGTGGTGAGCTTGGCCATGCTATCATGGATTGTCCAATGAAAGTGGGTAGACCTGAGGAAGAAGTAAATCAAGTATATGGTGATCGAAAGCAATATGATATGAATTCTAATACATATCATCCAGGTTTGCGTAATCACCCCAATTTTAAATATGGTAACGCATCTAATCAATCTAATCCTCATTTTCAGGTACCAAATCAAGGAGGTCAACCGTATCAGAACCGACAACCGATGTATAACAACCAGAATTACAACCAAGGAGGATACAACAAGGGTTACTAACGAAATTATCAACCTAATGGCGATCAAGGAAGCTCAAGCAACTCATCCGACGTCATGGACTTTCTCCGAGAGATTAAGAAAGACAATGAGGTACGAGATAAAACCGTGGAGGCATTAGCAAAACAAGTTGGACAACTAGCGGAAGAGATGGCACAATTGAGAAGAAATCCAGGAACGTTGCCTAGTGACACCACTGTCAATCCTCAGCATCAAACATCGGGTGCAAGAAATACAAAGAGTGCAAACATCAATCAGGTAAGTATTCTTCGCTCTGGTAAAATTTATGACAATAAAGTGGTTTCCCCACCATCATTCGAAGAAGGAGTGGTGGAGGACCTTGGTGAGGATGGGAGAAGTGATGATGAGTGTGAACCGGACACCCATAGTGTTAAACAAAAGAAAAAAGTAACTTTTCCAGATACACCAAAATCTGAGCTTTAAAATGAGTCACCTAAGGTCAATGGTAAGGGTATGGAGGTTAATACCATACCTTATCCAAAGGCTTTAGAAAATCCTGAAAAGTCAAAAACTTTAAACAAACGGGGTCCTCAACAAGAAGAAATTTGGGAAATTTTCAAGCAAGTTAAAGTAAATATTCCTTTACTCGATGTAATTAAACAGGTACCGGCTTATGCTAAATATCTTAAGGATATGTGTACTCAAAAACGAAACAATAAATTTCCAAAAATGCTTGATTTAACAGAAAAAGTGAGTGCTGTGTTAATGGGTTTGTTGCCTCTGAAACTTCGGGATCCCGGAACGCCTCTGATACCAATTCAAGTTGGTGACTTTAAAATGGTAGGGGCGTTACTGGATCTTGGATCGAGTGTAAGTATTCTTCCGGGAAGCTTATATGATCAGTACGATTTTGGTCCACTTCGTAAGGCCGATACTACCGTAGTATTAGCCGATTTGACACCTAAGCTTCCTAGAGGAATCGTGTCTGATGTGATTGTCATGGTTGAAGATTTCTACTACCCGGTTGACTTCTTAGTTTTAGACTATGTGTCGAATGATAAAACAAAGCAACCTAACGTCATACTTGGTAGACCATTCTTGGCCACCGCGAATGCTTTGATAAACTGTAGAACCAGGACGGTGGATATGACATTTGGTAATAGGAAATTGCGTTTAAATGTGTTTGCTAATACACCAAACTCTCTACTTAATGATGAATGCTTTATGGCGGACATCATTGAGGAGTGTAATCCTCACAAAAGTGAGGATGCCACCAAAGAGACTTGTTTTGTTTGTGATGATGCAGGTTGGAATCATATGACAGATCTAGCAATTGAGGCACAAAAGTTAGATGTCATGGTTGTTGATGCTGGTAGGCCCCCATGGACACATCAAGTTGAGAACTTGCCTGAGCATATAGACAAAAAGATGAAGCCTTCATTGGAAAGCCCACCAGAGTTGGAATTGAAAGATCTTCCCAAGCACCTCAAATATGCATTTTTGGGAGAAGACAACACGTTGCCCGTAATCATCGTAGCCGACTTAGAAGCAGATCAAGAAGCCTCATTATTACAGGTTCTTCAAACATACAAAGCTACGATAGGATGGACACTTGCTGATTTGAAAGGTATAAGCCCTTCGATCATGATGCATAAGATCATAACTGATGTCGATGCCAAACCGTCACGTGATACGCAAAGAAGGTTGAATCCAAACATGCGGGAAGTAGTCAAGAAGGAGGTACTTAAGTGGTTGGATGCCGGTATAATCTACCCAATCTCTGACAGCACATGGGTAAGTCCAACTCAAACGGTACCGAAGAAAGCAGGTATTCAAGTGGTCAAAAGCGAGAAAGGTGAGTAAATCGCCGCTCGGCCGGTAACCGGGTGGCGTGTTTGTATTGATTATAGGAAACTAAATGCTGCTACATCTAAGGATCATTTTCCACTTCCATTCATTAAGAAATTGGCAGGTCAGAAGTTTTATTGTTTTCTAGATGGCTATTCGGGATATAATCAAATTGCTATTCATTCTGAGGACCAACAAAAGACGACATTCACTTGCCCTTATGGCACATTCGCTTTTAGGCGAATGCCATTTGGTTTGTGTAATGCCCCGGCCATCTTTCAAAGGTGTATGATGAGTATCTTTTCAGATATGGTCGGGGAGTCTCTAGAAATTTTCATGGATGATTATTCAATTTTCGGTTCTACTTTTGATAAATGCCTACATGAGTTAACCAAAGTGTTGAAACGATGTGTTGAAACAAACTTAGTCTTAAGTTAGGAGAAAAGTCACTTTATGGTTCAAGAGGGAACGGTTCTAGGGCATGTCATATCTAATTGGGGAATTGAGGTAGATCGGGCCAAAATCACGGTAATTTCCACTCTACCTCCTCCGGTTAATGTTAAAGGTGTGCGATCATTCTTAGGACACGCAGGGTTTTACAGACGGTTCATTAAGGGCTTCAGCGTCATAACTAAACCCTTATGTAACTTACTTTTGAAAGACGTGCCTTTTGTGTTCGATAAAGAATGTTTGCATGCTTTTAACACGTTAAAAGAGAAATTAGTGGAGGCGCCAATCTTGCAATCACCTAATTGGTCACTTCCGTTTGAAATTATGTGTGATGCAAGCAGTTTTGTAATTGGGGCTGTTTTGGGTCAACGGGTGGATAGAAAACCCGTTGTAATATACTATGCAAGTAAAACATTAGCCGATGCTCAGTTAAATTATACAACAACTGAGAAAGAATTGCTTGCAGTAGTATATGCCTTAGATAAATTCTGTTCATATATATGGGGAAGTAAAGTAATTGTTTATTCTGATCACAGTGCAGTCAGGTATCTAATGGAGAAAAAGGATGCTAAACCTCGACTTATACGTTGGATCTTGTTACTACAAGAATTTGACTTGGAGATACGTGATAAGAAGGGAAGCGAAAATGTAGTCGCAGATCATTTGTCAAGAGTGGTGCATCAAAACACTGATTCACATCAGGAGATTAATGAGACATTTCCAGATGAGCAATTATTATCCATTTCTTCCGAACCATGGTATGCTAACTTTGCAAACTATTTGGCTGTAGGTACCACTCCCGACCATTGGAACAAGAAGAAGAGACAACAATTCATGTCGCAGGTCAAATATTACATTTGGGACGAACCAGATCTATTCAAGGTCGGAGCGGATCAAATCATCCGAAGATGCATTCCTGAATCCGAAATTCAAGACGTGTTAGAACATGCACACTCAACTGCATGTGGGGGTCATTTTAGCGGACAGAAAACGGGTCACAAGATCCTATCTTGTGGACTCTTTTGGCCAACAATCTTTCGTGATTCGTATAATTTTGCTAAAAATTGTTTGAAATGCCAACAAATGGGAAGTATATCAAAAAGTAATGAAATGCCCATGCAACCAATTCTCGTGGTTGATATCTTTGATGTTTGGGGAACTGATTTCATGGGCCCATTCCTAAATTCATATTGCAATCTATATATTTTAGTGGCTGTGGATTACGTGTCAAAATGGGTGGAGGCCATCGCCACTAAAACAAATGACCATCACGTTGTGTGTAAATTTGTTCAAAGTAATATTTTCTCACGATTTGGTCTTTCCCGTGTGATCATAAGTGACGGGGGATCACATTTTAAGAATTTTCACTTTGGAAAGTTGTTGAGACGTTATGGTGTAGATCACCGAATAACAACACCTTATCACCCTCAAACGAGTGGTCAAGTGGAGGTATCCAATAGGCAAATTAAGGAAATCTTACAGAAAACGGTACGATCGGACCGTAAAGATTGGTCCACCAAGTTAAACGATGCTTTATGGGCCTATCGTACCGCTTTCAAAACGCCTATTGGTACAACCCCATATCGGTTGGTCTACGGGAAAGGATGTCATTTGCCTGTAGAACTCACTCATCGTGCTTTATGGGCAATTAAAAATGTTAATCTTGATTATAATGTTGCAGGAAAAGCACGGAAGTTGAGTTTGAACAAACTGGAAGAATTAAGGAACGAGGCATACGAGACGACAGCCGCATACAAGGCGCGGATGAAAGAGGTACATGACGCTAAATTACGGAAGAAGACTTTTGAAGTTGGCCAGAAGGTGTGGTTGTATAACTCACGATTGAAAATGTTTCCCGGTAAGTTGAAGAGCAAATGGATGGGACCATATGTTGTAATTCGAGTTGGTAAGTTGGCGATGTCGAGATTGAAGACCTTAAAGACGGTGTAAGACAAATGGTGAATGGACATCGATTGAAACATTATCTGGAGAGCAAGGATATGAGCAAAACCAATGAAGAATTGGTGAGCTTCTTGGTAAGTGCACCAACTTACACAACAAATCCGTAAGGATCAGGTAACGGTCTGGCTGAAGACCTAAAACTTAGCGCTTTTCGAGAGGCAACTCGGTGAACTTTGTGGGTGTGTTCACTAGAAACCCTCACGAGACTTCACTCGTCCACTCGGGCGTATCGAGTAGTTTAAAAGTCTTGTTGCATCCGCTAAATGCAACCGTGATTCCTACGAAAGTGAGTTTAGCTTTTCTTTTCTTTCCCGATTGTTATTTGTTATTTTAACTTGATTGGTTTCTATGCAAGAACATGCAAACACCCAAGTGTGGGGAAACTCATGGATAAGCAGGTATGTGCACACAATTCACTGACGATTCGGGGCGAATCATGATTTTGTGGTGGGGTGCGACGCGAAGGTGGCATGATTTCCGAAAAACAAACAATTTAATTATTATTATTATTATTATTATTATTATTATTATTATTATTATTATTATTATTTTAATTCTATTTTTATGAGGTTTTAGTTTTTTTTCTTTGTTAGTATTTATCTATAAAAAAATAAAATAAAAAAAAAATTGTTTTTTTTAAAACCACCGCCACCGACGCCATTACCAACACCACCGACGCCATCGGCGCCAACCAATTCCCAACTCACTGTCGGGCGGTGGTGACCGACGCTGGGCTTGGCGCCGGCCCACCGCCACCGACGCCCATATCACCGCCACCGACGCCGCGGCCCAGTCAGGCGCGGGTCGGCCCAGTTTTTGCCCGGTTTACCCGAATTCCACAACCACAAACACATTTTTGTTAAGATTTGCGGGTACATATGGATCTAAACCTCAGTTTTCATTATCTTCCCTCCATCTTTTCTCTCTAAACTCTCAAGAACACATCGAGCCCTAATTTCAACTTCTTCAATTCTTAACCAAATCAAGCAAACTATAGGTGCATCTTGCTTAGTTTTTCAAGGGGATCACGTTTCACCGATTAGTTTTGCAAGATTCTCACTTGTTTGCGAGAAAACGGGAGCCTAAAGCTCGGATTTTTGGGGGTTTTTACACAAAATCACTCCATTCTTCTTTTTGTTCCTCTAAACACATCACATTGTGCCAAGGTATGTATTTTATTGCTTCATTACATGTTGGCTCCTGGATGACCATGGTATGTTTATTTCCTTGGGTAAAATCTTGAATGTTATATCAATTGTTTAAGAAATTAGTATACAAATGATGAGCATGTTAAGTTGTGTTGATTTGTGCTATGTGCTTAATTCTACATGAGTTTGGGAAATAGGTTGAGATATGATGATAATAGAGTAAAGTGTTGGTAAAATGATGACAATGAATTTGTTTCATATGAATGATTTGGTGTTTATGATGTCAATAAACTTAAAAGCCCTTATCATTTGCATAGAATTTAGTGGAAGGCCAACAACTTTACTTATGTTATGTGCAATTCATGAGTGCAATTATGAACTTTCTGGTGGATATCCATGTTGAGAGACACTCGTGAAAATGTTACTTAATGTTGAGATTATGGGTGAGTGATATTTCTGTTACGGCATAGAATTGATTTGGGGATTATATGAGTAATATAATCTTAAAAATCCTTATTAATTAGGTGTGATAGAACTCATAATTCATATGAGTGTTGTTTACTCATGAGGGAGCTAAATTGATATCTGTTCATCGCAGGAATCATGCCAAGAACCAAGGAATCAACTTCCCGAGAAAAAGGCAAAGCTTCCGCCTCATCCTCTGAACCTTCGGGAAAACGTACGAGGCGAAGCACAAGCAATATAACCGAAACAAGTTCCGAAAGTGAAAAGGATGAAGCAATGGACACCAACTCTAGTAGTGATGACATCAACTATGATTCCGAGGGGAATCCTATTTGGATGGAGAACAAGAAGCCATTGTCCAAGTTCCCACGAGAGATGCAACCACAACTGTACATGGACAAATTCAAGGGCAAGAATGACCTCACTACACTCATGGTTTGTGAAAGACCCATGGAACTCCCGGAGTTTAGAATGTTTGGAGTGACTGAATGCTTTGAAAGATTGGGATGGAGAGAGGTATTGACATTTGTCAAGATGGATAAGCCACATGTGTATGTGAATCAAATCATGGAATGGATGTCTACGCTAGTAAGAAAGGATGGATCAAACCCACCACACACCACTACACTAACCGGCAAGGTCGGTGGGAAAACAATGGTTATGTCTTTTCAGACAATTTCTCAAGTGACAAAGTTTGATACTGCATCCGGGCCCTATGAATATCTACACGAAAGCTCAATTCTGGAAATCCCAACTAGGGATTACCTGTGGGAGGTCTTAAATGATATCTTTGTGTAACACCCTAAAAATTTTCTAATCGAGTCAAGTGATAGTGATGGGCTCGGATGAAAACCATTTAATAAATATAAAATGGTTGCGGGTATTACACCGAGTTAACCCTCCGGGTCACGAGTTTAACGAGTTTGGGGTCCCGGGAACGTCTGGCATATAAATAGATGGATCAGCTGAGCAACTCTCATTTTCACTCAAACGCCATTCTAGAGAGAGAAAGTGTAGAGAGAGAAAGTGCCGGATTGAAGCTCGGGTGGTCAAGAATCGAAGGCTGGTGTTTGTGGACTCCTAAACTACAAGAATCAAGGTAAGAAACGTATCTAAATTGCTGCATTTGGTGAAAAACCTGAGTTTGGGGTTTTTGGGTTTTAAAGTGACAAAAATCACCCCAAAACACACGTTTTAGAGTAAGAAAACGTGTAATGAGCTTAGATATAGCTTCCTGGATGATAATCCAAGGGTTTGGGTGGAAAGGATTGGATTTTTGGGCTGAAACGAGCTGATTCGTAAATTTCAGCTCGTTCTGCGAATTTAAGGTCTCGACCAGCGAAACTGTGAGTTCGTCCAGCGAAACTGGAAGGATTTACAGCGAAGTTACAGTTTCGCTGCAGCGAAACTACATATTCGCCTAAGCGAAACTATAGTTTCGCTGATGACTATGCCAATGCCCAAGTTGACCTTAGATATTGCGAAACTAGGGAATTCCAACGAAAGTTGGGCGCTCGAGGTAGCGAATCTGTCCAGCGAAACTGGCAGAATGCTGCCCGGCGAAACTAGCAGCGAAACTACTGATTCGCCCGGCGAAACTACTGATTCGCCCGGCGAAACTACTGGCGAATTTACGGGCGAAACTACCTGCGAACTTAGTAGCGTAATTAGGCAGAAATTAACTCATTTGAGTGTTAACTTATCTGCAGGCAGTGTAGTGTGACCCGCGACTTTAAGGCTTGATTGAGAAGCTGCTTGTCAAGCACAGGTGAGTTCTAGGACCCCTCATTTACTTGTTTCAAATGATTTTGGGGCTGGAACACATATAAACTTGTTTACTGACGTATGTATGTATGACCCATTTGGGTATAATGTTGTGTTATACGTCTAAGGTATGGTTGTGGACTCGGCACGTTATATAAGGTCCTAGTATGAGTCCCCACAGTCTTGGAGGGACAGTTAGTGCTACTGCACCAAGATGACGCATAGTAAGTCCCGGATTCGGGAAGGATACGGGAGTAAGTGCCTAGTGATGATTGATGATGTAAGCTATGTATGTACGAGGTTATGTATGATGATGTATGATGATGCATGTATGATGTTATGTATGACGATGTACGTATGATGCTATGTATGATGATGTATGTATGATGAGTGTGTTCCTTATAATAACGCGTGAATATCTTTCTATGGCTTTACGTATTAATGAACGAACGAACGAAGTATTATGTAACGTAAAGTGAAAGATAATGAAAGGGGAACACGATGACGAATGCATGTATTAATGAACGAACGAATGATTAAAAGATGATGAATACATGCATTAACGAACGAATTAACGAAAGATGACTTGCAAACATTGGATAAGTTTAACGGGTCCTTCTTAGTGATTGACCATATGTATGGTATCCCTACCGCTTACCTCTAGTACCGTGGCATACGTTTTGCTGTTCATTTAATGACTTCGGCCCGGTAGCTAATAACGTTCGGGTATAGCAGATGGTAATGGTACAAAAGATATCCAATGTGCAAGAAAAGATGTAACGGGGTCCTTGTCATTCGACCACAGTAATCATGGCTGCGTGCCATGAAGTGGGTAAAGCCTGACAGGACCTAAACGAGAAGTGAAAGATAACGATGTATGACGAACGAACGAATGAATGAATGAGATAACAAAGATATTATCTATATGTACGTACGATGTATGATCACGTGTAAAGAATGAACGGTTTTAATATGAACAAAGTATGTTTATTATAAAACTAGAACTCACTCAGCAACGCTGACTTTTTATGTGTTTCCAGTTGGCAGGTAGCGTTGCTGGGGATGGCACGAGGCGGCTACTCAGCTCTTTTGGGATGGCATTCTCCATTTGATAATGCTGCAACGTCATGCGTTGTGGGCCCATAACGCACGCAACTCATCACGTTGCATGCCATCATGAGATTTCTTGAGGATTCCCATAAAAGGGATTACTTAAGAAATCTCCTTTAATTTTGATAATGATGCCACGCACCGGAAGTGCGTGTGCATAGTACATGCAACAAAGTATGTTGCATGAGAGTGTCAAGAGTGTTCCGTAAGGGTTCCGATGTACGGAATTACCTACGGAATATTCATTAGTATAAAAATATAATTTTTATATTTTTGAACTTAATATCTTCTATAGAGGTCACTGTGTATGACCCTGTGGTTGCTGAGGATTCATATGAACGAGATTACTTACATAATCAAAGGTTTCATATGCTCGAGCAGCGATCATAGCGAAGATAGGCAAAGCAGAGAAAACTGTATTTTGTAATCATGTTAATGATGTAATGACTTTTATGAATGAATGAGAATGTATATTTATTAATTCCGCTACGTTATTTTATGATTATATACATTATGTATGTTTTACGTGCGATGAACCACCAACCGTAAGGCGCCCGAGAGCGGGGCCTTACACTTTGCCATTCCTATCACTGCCTTAACTTCTGACAACATGAACAGAAGTAACATGAAGATCTTACCAAAGCTACTGACAGTGATCCTGAGCAAGAATGTGATCCCTAGAATCTCTGACAGAGGAAGAGTGCGACACTATAAGATTAGAGTGCTTCATGCCCTCCTCACTGGTAGACACATGTTGTCTTACCAGCAATTAGTAATGATGAACATTTGGGAAAGCCAAGAAAGTAGGGCGCGATTGATGATTCCACACTGCCGCTTGATCACCATGTTGTTGCGCAAGCAAAAGGTTGTGTCCAATGAGGCTTTGGCCATTCCAATCACTGTTTTAAAGTTTAAAATTAATCGGTTGGGAGGACAATCATGGGAATACAAGAAGATGGCCACTCACTATCAACTACGAGACAAGGATAGTGGCCGAGTATTAATGGTACAACGAGATGATGGTCCTCGACAGGCGGATACGGATGATCTTGCTATGGGTCAAGGTGGTGTGAGAGCAATTGAGGATGTGGATGCTGGTACAAGGGAGCCAACCGAGGAAGAAGAAATCCAGGAAGCAGTTGTCAGAGCCAGACCTTTTGGTTTTTCAAGATGGACCTTGGATCAGAGGCACATGTATGATGAACAGTCACGCGAAAGGGAGCGACAAAGAAGGTGGAGAGAGAGCTATGATAGGAGGACAGAGGAGTATGAGCAACAATCGAGGGATGCATGGGCAGCACAAGAACGGCGTGACAGAGAGCTACGTGATGACATGAGGATGTATGCGCGTGACTCCGCGTATGCACGCGAGAAAGCTATTAATAATTATTTTATGTATCAGGAACAGGTTTGCCAGTATAATGGCTACCATGCAGGGCTGCCGTATCAAGCTCGACCACACCCGTGGATTGGAGTGCTCTACCACAATACACGCCCGGGATGCAATATGAGAGGTACCCACAAGCTCAACCGTCACAGTGGTTCCAACGGCGACAACCCCTGATGGAAGTCCACACACGACGAGGGAGGCCAGAAGCTTTGACATGCACGCCATGCACCAAAGTCTGATGGAATCCTTCTTTGGACCACCACTGCCCAGACCTTCGTTTGGATGAGATCAGAACACTCTCTGATCACTGGATCAGGTCCATGTGTTTCTCCACTCTATCTGTTTTATGCTCAAACATGTTATTTGCTGTTATTCTCGTCAACACTCTTTTGGTGTGTTTAATCTGTGGTTGGGGTGTAAAACAATAACTATGTATTTGGGAATGAGTGAATCTATGGTACGTGTGTTGTGGTACAACCCGAATGATAACTTGTTTTGATGATTGGGAGAGCATGGTTATGATGATAAGAGCTCCCCGTAAATCCACAATTGCTCCAACAGATCGAATGGTGCATTGGGGACAATGCATCCTTTAAGTGTGGGGATGAGGGGGGTTATGCAAATTAAGGTAAAAATTAGAAAAAAAACCATTTTTCCAAATGTGAATCTTTGCAAAAGTTTTCAAGTAAAGCTCAGTGTGTCTATGAAACTAGAACCTTCACTCGTTGTGTATTAAAGATTGATATAGATCTTAGGTCATGGCCATGTTCCTTAAGTTCAGAAAAAATGTTATAGCGGGTTAGTTGTGGAAATATGATGGATACCCAGTTAGTGTTAACAAGTACTTGATATAATAAACTCATGTGCACATCGGCAGCCTAAATTCCTACTTGGTGAGATTTTGAGCCTATGACTTCATACACATCATACACATATTCAATTGTTGAGGGTAGGCCATATATTATTGTTGTTACAGAACTTGTGTTGTTGATGCATGCCAATACCATAAGCAAGGTGTTTGCACATGAATGATAAAGGCAATCTAGGAACCCATCTACTGGTTAAACGTTTGTCAGTTTCATCCATCATTTGCCTTAGTAGCCACGTTGAGCCTTAAACCATTCTTTTGTTAAACCCAAGACATGAAGCCCAAGTTATTAGTTGATAACCAATCGTTAAGCCATTCAAAGTGAAAGAGCATCCAAAGTCAAGCTTATATTATGAAAAAAAATTTTGAAAAAAAAGAAGAAAAAATAGGAAAAAGAAAAGAAAAAAGAGAGACTATTGGGCCAAGAAGGATTGAAGTGAGTTAGCTCTTTGAGTCATGTTGATAAGGATACTTTAATGATTTGGGTTATAAGTAGATGTGTGTTAGCCACTTTTAAAAGCCAAAACTTCCTACCCGTGCCTAAACCCAAAACCCATAAGCCCTTTAGACGTGTGCAAGACCTATGCAAATGGTGGAGGTGTGATCACTATACAAGCTTATGTGGACAACATGGTATATTAGGTTAGCGAGTGATTATACTAGTACATCTTTTACTAGTTCAGAAATAAACCGAGAGGAGTGAATTATTGTGAGGGGTGTGTACATGAGATTAAAAATCAAAATCATGATAACATTAGTTGGGTGACATCTTATTTTGCTTATGATTGACTTGTTAGAACATGAATCTACTAGACGATGTAAGTTGTGTGAACGGGGCATAACCTTTGACCTTAGTTAATCTTTAATAGGTGACTAGTGAGGTAAATTATCAATGATGGTTTTGTAAATTACAATTGAGCTTTGCTTGTGGACAAGCAAAAGGTATGTATGGGGATTGTGATCGGGTGGTGAAACTTTAACCTTTAACGACTTTATTTCCGGGTTTTATGTATAAATGTATGAGAAATAGAGTTACTGTGGGATTATTTGGTGTTTGTAGGTTAAACGTAAAGAATACGGAGAAATGGGAAGAAATGGGATGATAATTGGAGCTCGAGAAGTCAAGATATGATAAATCGAAGTTGTACGGTAATGATATCTTAAAACGGGCATAACTTGAGCTAGGAAGGGAGTTACGGGGCCTATGACCTATCAACGGAAAAGTATCGAAAAACTACACATGAAAATCAAGGTTGCACAGGAAGGTGGCGCCACTGACACCTCCATAGGCGCCACCGACGCCGGGGTCCGAGTTTTTGTTGAGATTGAGCCTATTTTGAAGGGATTTAAAAGGGAAAAAAACCTAATTCGAGTTACAACTCTACACATAGCAATCTTGGACGAAAATTGGCAATCTTGGATCATTCTCAAGCTCTTCCAACATCAAGAACATCAATTTCATCCGAATTACATGATCAATTACGTTTTTGTTGAAGAATCGATGATGATGCAAGGCTAAATCCATTGTAATTCACTTCGGGGGAAGGGTTTGTGCAAGTTCTTATTTTTCTTAGCTTGTAACCTAGATTTGAGATTAAATCTTGAACCTTTTAAGTTCTTGTTGGATTTAATTTATGATTTGATTAGTTAAATGGTTTGATTATGATTTAACCTAATTTTGATCTTCTTTAACTTTGATTGTCTATGATCATTACGTGATTGATTATTAGAATTAGGGTTTCATTATTCAAATTGGTAATTGTGTGAATAAGGTCCTTTAAACTTTAATCCATAATTTTCATTTAAATCATATCATGTGTAAGTCACCATTAATGACTTCTCACTAGGTTTCATTCAAGAAAAATTGTAACTTTGCCAAACCTGGATCCTAAAGTGGGTTGCTTTTTCTTCAAGATTGTTAAAAACTTAAACTTTATTTTGCTAAGTTAATTATTTCTTAACCAAGTCTACAAATCAATTTACTTTTCAATGTTTAGTAGTTTTAAATTAATCGTTGCTAGCACTTTCCTGTGATTCCCTGTGGATTCGACACCCTTCTTAACCTTTGCTATTAAGGGTGATTAAGGATTCTTTAATATATATTTTTGACCGACCACACGACATTGATCAGTAGGTAACTTGTTTTATGGGATTCTGGAATATGTCTTTGGAGGGTCAAACGAGTCAGATGGTTTTCAAGTAGTGATAACCTAATAATGTGATGTTAATGATGACTGAACAATTTGTTTGTGTAATAAACTGTTTATCACTATGTTACGTTTGAAAAACGCTTAATGAAAGGTTCTTTTTTAAATAACTGTCAAATCAATCACGTTGACCATAATTGTTGGATTAGTTCCAACTTTCGTTATCGCCACGTTACCGACCTTCCGCTGCGATTTTTGGGGTGTGACATACATTGCTGGAAGGGGCATTGTCATAAATGGTACGCTGTGACATCCGGTAATTTTCTGTTACCAAACTTCGTTAGTTCCGTTAAGTCTTGCATACATGTGTCGTGAGCACACACTAGCTGTCGTCTAACGTTGGTGACGTAATAATAATAATTAATAAGGTTACACTGATGATAACTTAACTGATTATGTGATTGTTAAGTTATGCTTATGTTTGTGTGTTTTAAATATTAATTGTGAAAATTAGTCACGTAACGTGGAAACGTGTGTATTAATTTGTATGTTTTGTGTTTAGTAAAGATAAAATATATATTTATTATTATTATTAGTTTATATGTGTATTTATTTAGTTAAAAACACTTTCAAAAAGAGTTTAAAGCCTAAATTTATAAAAATACAAGTTACAAGGGCTTAAATGGTAACTATGACTAATTAAATATAAAAAAAAAGAAAACCCTAGCCCCCATGACCCCCTTCGGCCACGACCTCCCTCTCTTCTCCCTCTCCCTTTGCGATTTCGACCAAGAACACGCAATAAACCACGGATTTGATTGATTACAAGCAATAGAACAAGTTAGAATCATCAATTACAAGCCATTACACATTTAAAGGTTGGATTTTTACAAGTTTTTATGATTTCTATGTTATGGCTGAAACCCTAGTTCGATTTTGATATTGAATGTCGAATTCTTTGTTGTTTATTGATGTTAGTATGGTAGTTAGATTAAATACATGCTAGTTCACGTCGATTATGCAAGAAAGTTACGTTTTTGATGCGTTGTTCATAGGTTACTAAGAATAGTAACTTTATTTGCATGATGACGGTGATTTGATGGTGAATTGATGATGTTAATGTGTTTATGATGATGATTAGTTGCTAGATTGTTGTTATGAACGTTGGAAATTCGAGAATGCACATTGTAGTTCTTACCTTGCTTAAAATAGTAACTTTTTGAGTATGAAGTTGATGAATCATGTTAATTAGATGTTGTTGATCATGTCTAGATATGTAATGAACTTGATTAAGTATGAAATTGATGAAATTATGATTGAATTGGATGCTAGATCACTTTTGGGTGTTACTTTCCCAAAAGGGAAACTTTATTTTTGTACAACATTGGATATGATGAATTGAGCATGCTTGTGATGTTAAGATCATGTTAGAATGATTGTTGATGATGTTTGATGTGATAGAATGTGTTAATTGAATTATATGGATGCTTGGTTGATCATGTAAGGAGTATAGGTTTTGGTGATCATATATGATGATGAATTATGGTTAGTGATTAGGAGATCATGTTTGGGATTGGATTAGACTTCATGTATGAATTCTTTTGGTTGTGATGTATATATATATATATTTGTGTAGAACATGTTGTTTGTTAGAGATTTGCATGAGTTGTATGATGATCTAATGTGGTATGATGACCTAGGTAGAACATAGGTTGATAATGTGATACACGTGGATAATTTGTATGATACTCTTGTATGTTAAGTTGTCATACATGATTAAACTATATTCCAACTAATATGTCACCAACGGGTCAAATGGGTCAAATGGGTCAACTGGATCATATGTGTCTTGTCCTTATAAAACCTTGAGTCCTTTGATTTTAGAGAACTTAGGGTTTCATTGTGATTTTTGTATACACATACTTATGTACTCGTGTGTTCTAGGTAACCTCTAAAGGTTGTCTTTCCACTTGTTCTTGACAACTTAAGCTTTAAGTATTCTTTACGCTCATCAGGTGAGTTCATGCCCCACTCTTTTTACATAATCTCTTTTGGGGGAGATAGCATACTGGTATTTACAAACGCTTTATCATTATGAGTTGTGTATAGTCATAATATAGTGTTGATTACCATGGAAAGTCCTCACACTTTCGGTTTGTTAATAATTACTTAGCGGGAAATTTTGGTTAGTACTACTGTGTCTGACGAGCCCCACCTGTGTGACTCGAGGTCAGACGGGTGCAATATTGTCCTAATGAACATTGTCACGACCTGGTAAGTCGTGGCAGGAGGCAATAAACGTAACACAGTTAGCTTCAAATGCGAAATCACTATGATTATTACTAATTGTGTATAGAATAGCTATCTATTACAATACAGTGCTTATCTTTTACAACTACTACTGATTATTATTTAACACAAACTCATGAATTCACCAACCATTGTGTTGACTTGTTTAGTATGCTATTCTCAGGTTAAGGTTGCCAGTTGCCTAGGAGCACGCACACGTCAGCATTGTTGGGTTGTTTGCATCGTTTAAAATACTATTTTGGATTATGTCTATTTTAAACAGTTATGCTTGGGGTTTTACATTATGATTGGGCGCGTATGTTTTGCACATTTTCTTTACATGTTACATTGTTTTGGGTCTTCTGGTTATTTAAATGCTTCCGTAGTTTTTAAAGTAAACTCTGATTTGAATTATGGTTCATTCAGAGTCGTTCTAAGTAACTAATAACTGAGATCCTGGTTTGTCACGTGCCTCGTGGTAAAACCCCGCATGCAGATTTTGACGGTGTGACATAAGCTCAGTATTGAAAAGGTAAATTTTATTAAGGAGCTTGGGTACAATTTACTAAGTGTATCCTAACTTCGTAATCAAAGACACAACATGCTCTTCACTGAGTATGAGTATATTGTTCTTAAGCCCGAGGTGGTCATTCCTCAAGTGCATATCATGCTTAGAGCCCCTAGGAAAGGGAATATGTACAAGATGGATTTGCAAGAAACATCCCCCTCAGGAGAAGTTTCTTGCTTTCTATCTAAAGGAAATAGTGATGAGTCTTTTCTTTGGCATAAAATAATATGCCATGTAAACTTTAAAAACATGAACAGATTAATAAAGAATGATTTAGTAACTAGAATGCCAAAGAAAGAGTTTACAAGTGATGATCACTGTGTTGCATGCCTGAAAGGGAAGCAACATAAGGTGTCTTACACTCTAAAGGAAAAGAACTCTATCATTACTCCCCTACACTTATTACACATGGATCTCTTTGGCCCCACCAGTGTAATGAGTTTAGGAAAGACCTTATATTGTTTAGTGATCACAGATGATTTTACAAGATTCACTTGTATCTTATTCCTTAAAACTAAGGGTGAGACTCCTAAGATCTTGAAGAACTTTATTCTAAAAATTAAGAATCAATGTGATCACAAGGTCAAGACCATAAGATGTGATCATGGAAATAAATTCAAAAACCAAATCCTGGACACATTTTGTGATGAAAAGTGTATTACAAGACAATATAGTGCTCCCAAGACAATATAGTGCTCCCAAGACAATATAGTGCTCCCAGGACTCATCAGCAAAATGGTGTTGTTGAGAGGAGAAACAGGACACTTATTGAAGCCGTAAGAACCATGATGTCTGACTCTAAACTACCCATCACCTTCTGGGAAGAGGTAGTCAACGCTGCATGCTATGTGAAAAATAGAGTTTTGATAGTTAAGACTCATGGTAAGATTCCTTATGAGTTGTGGCATAAAAGGAGACCTTTTATTGGTTTTCTCAAATCATTTGGATGTCCTTGCACCATCTTGAATACCAAAGATCAAGTAGCCAAGTTTGCTGAGAAATCAAATGATGGACAATTTATCGGACACTCTTCCTAAGCTAAGGCTTATAGAGTATACAATCTCAAAACTAGAGTAGTTTAAGAGTTAGCCAATGTGACCTTCAATGAGTACACTCCTAGTGTGAAAGGTTCTAGTCCTGATTGGTTGTTTGATCTTGATTTAGTTACCAACTCTTTTAACAAATCTTGTGAGAATATTTTGGGATCTACAGGTAACGTATCAACAGGAGATCCTGACCCAAGATTTGAGTTGAGAAGACCAAGCAAGAACACTACTTCAGCTCCAATGGTAAGTAACCCTATAGATGGAGTTCCTATCAGTACAACCATGACAAATTCATCTGATACATCTGAGGTGCCTATAAATTCCAGCTCAGAGGCACAGAACTCAAATAAAGGAGCTTCAAATGTAGGAGGAAGTGGTGGTGGTGACAGTGATCAAGAATTTCATGATGCTGATAACCACTCCATGGAAGACAACATCAATAATGTCAGATACTCATTGGATCAAGCTTCCCTTGATAAGTGTGCTGATGTGGTGGGTGACACTTCACTTCTAGATCTAAACTTCACAAATTTAGATCTGTCTAAGTAACTTGCTGTGATTCCTCAAATCAGGATCCATGAGTCACACCCTATCACAAACATCATTGGAGATGTTAACACTGGGGTGAGAACATGAGGATAAACCCATGAAAAAAATATTTATCTGTACTCTTGCTTCTTATACCAGATAGAGCCAAAGAAAGTTGATAAGGGTTTGAAGGATGGAAGTTGGATTGAAGTAATATAGGAGGAGCTGCTTTAATTCAAAAGACAAAGGTTTAGAACCTATGTCCTCTCCCTCCAGGGAAGACAACCATAGGTACCAA
The DNA here is from genome assembly GCA_024085815.1 of Flaveria linearis. Taxonomy (NCBI): domain Eukaryota; kingdom Viridiplantae; phylum Streptophyta; class Magnoliopsida; order Asterales; family Asteraceae; genus Flaveria; species Flaveria linearis. The sequence continues at coordinate 29,667 of JABSNV010000254.1, read as the reverse complement.
ATGAGTGTTTAGGAAAAGAAAGATGATAGAGGACTTGTCATTAAGAATAAGGCCAGACTAGTTGTTCAAGGGTATACACAAGAAGAGGGAATAGACTACACAGATGTTTTTGCTCCAGTAGGAAGACTTGAAGCTGTTAGAATATTCCTTGCTTTTGTTGCATCCAAGGATTTCAAGGTCTACCAACTTGATGTCAAGTGTGCTTTTCTATATGGGGTGATAGATGAGGAGATGCATGTCAAACAACCACCTAGCTTTACAGACACAGATCATTCTGATTATGTCTACAAGCTTGATAAAGCTTTATGGGCTACACCAAGCTCCAAGAAAGTACTATGAGACTCTATCTCAGTATCTCTGTCAGTATGCTTACAGGAGAGGTACTAGAGATGGAACACTCTTCATCAAAGGAACAGGAAATGACTTGATGCTGGTTCAAGTTTATGTAGATGACATTATCTTTGGGTCAACTAATCCAAAGCTTTGTAAAGACTTTGAGAAGCTGATGAAGAATATATTTAAAATAAGTTCCATGGGAGAACTCAATTTCTTTCTAGGAATTCAAGTGAAGTAGGTTGACAATGGCATCTTAATAAGTCAGTCAAAGTATATACAAGACATACTTACAAGATTCAACATGACTGAATATAAGGTTGTAAAGATATCCATAGAATGAAACCACTCCCTTGGACCTGATCTTAAGGGGGAGTGTGTAGATGAACATCTCTATAGAGCTATGATTGGGTCTCTTATGTACCTCACATGCAGCAGATATGATATCATATTTGCTACATGTATATGTGCAAGATATCAAGCCAAACCTAAGATGTCACACCTGGTTGCTGTCAAGAGAATACTTAGATATCTCAAAGGTGCTCCTAAACTAGGCATCTGGTATCCAAAGAATTTTGACTTCAATTTGTATGCCTATACAGATAATGACTATGATGGCTGTAACAGGACTACAAAGTCAACATCTGGGGGATGCCAATTCCTTGGTGGAGGAATAGTCTTATGGCAATGCAAGAAATAATCCTGTGAGTCTGTATCAACTGCTGAAGTTAAATACATTACTGCTGCTAGCTGATATGCTTAAGTGCTTTGGATTCAGAATCAGATGTTGGACTATGGATTCAACTTCAAAGAGTCTTCAATCCACATAGACAACAACAGTGTTATCTTTATCATAGAGAATCCTGTAGAGTACTCAAGGACAAAACACATCCACATCAGGTATCATTTAATTAGAGATAATTTTGAAAAGAGATTGATAAAACTAGTCAAAGTTAACACAAATGAACAATATGCTGATTTGTTCACAAAGGCTTTTGATGAACAGAGATTTAAGTATCTTGTATCAGCTATTGGGATGATTAACTTTGAGTAGATTTTCTTAAAGCTTAAATCAATACTATATCTAAAACATGTGTGTCCTAACTTGTCTATATGATCACCTACATAAGCCCAGTTTTTCATTGGAAGTATATTTTTTCAAATGACATTCTTTAGAATTTTGGAAATTTTTGACATATTTTCTCTTGGAAGACATTTAGTTGTCTTCATAAGAACATTAAGGTGATGTTTGTTTTTTCTACTAGAAAATGTCTGAAGTCTGCGGACCACATCTGTAGACATCTGCAGCAGAAGAGGTAGACCAAACATTTACAGTCTGCAAGAAAAAAACTGTTTGTTTTTAACATCTACAGACAGCTAAAATAACTGTACAAGTATAACAGAGGGTTTTTGATCTGATTTTTCTGATTCATATTTACCTTTCGGTTCCAATTGACAATCAAAATAAAGAAAAACAATGTCATCAAATACCGTACCAAATTCACATACAAATTTCTTTTCATATGATGTTTTGTCACACCCTCAACTTCCACAAACGGGGTTATACCGTTAGGCGTGTGACATACCAGGATCTCAGACACAGTCATATCGAATGACACTATATGAATTTAAAATAAACATTTGACTTCATTCAAAAGAACATAAACAAAGTTTACAATAGCCATGTTTAGAAAAAATGTTCAATGCTGAAAATAAACTAGATGAATGCATGTCCTGAGTGCGTTTCCTGTAGCGTGCATCATAGGCTTATGCGTTCCTGTGACCTGAGAAAACATGCTAAAATGTGTCAACATAAAGTTGGTGAGTTCACAGGTTTAATCAACAAGAAATGTGTTTGTAAGCGTATCCATGGTTTGCGTTTCAATGGTTTAGTATATAGAGCATATCGTTAGGTAGCTAGCCTATGTTCTTGTTACTTAGCGTTTCGAACCGAAGCTGACTGTTTACGTCCTATTTGTGTTTGTTGTATCCCGTCATGTCTCATCAGACGATGACAATGTGTTAGGTCAATCAAGCACCCGTTTGACCTCCAATCAAGCTAGCGCGACTAGCCCGGGCGGGATTTGTCAGACCCAGTAGTACTACTCAAAATTACCTCGCTAATCCCATTACTAACGGTTCGAGTGTGTGAGGACATGTTGTGTGTTTGCACTAACAGCGATATCAATATTACTACAACCATTTATGTAAATCTGTTTGCATGTTTTCTCCCCCAAAAGGAAAGAGATGTAAAATAGGGGTCGTGAAACTCACAGACGATGTAGCAAGTATGTAGGATGAAAGTCTCCCAAGTGTTGTTTACGATGCGCTATCAAACACCTATTGACAGTTGTGTTAAGTGTTAATGTTGTGTTTAGCGTTATTAGACATGTTTAGTCGGGTCGGGTCGCATGGGTTCGGTCGTGGGTGTCACACACACAAGCAGGCATAGACGTATCAGACTTCATGTGGATTTCAAATGGGTTGTCGATATTTGTAAACAGTTAGGTTGTTTCAGGTTGAAAAGTATGTGCTTGTTGATTGCCTTGACTTTAATCTTTGTGGTCAAGAAATGACACTTTACTGATTGTTACCATATCGTCACACGATAGGCACACCGCACACAAGGAGAATCCACTCATAATGACTCCAATCGCATATTAAGGCTAGACGCACGACTGGACACTTCATTCGCACGAATGGGCCTTCAATCGTACGAATCAACTTCATTCATACGACTGAACCCTCATTCATGCGACTCAGCATTCAGTCGTACCACACATCACCCATTCACCCGAATCAACAACCAATCGCACGAATGAACCTTCATTCGTGCGGTTGAACCTTCAGTCGGGTGATACTCAGTCGCACACATTCATTCGGTTGACTCAATCGCACATATTCATTCGGTTGACTCAGTCTCACGCATTCATTCGCACGTCTCACCCTAGTCGCCCCGATCAATCGCGCGAAGGACCCAGTCGCATGACTCAGTCGCACGGTAGGCCCAGTCGCTGACTGCAGCAAGCCGCGACTGCTGGGCGGGTCGAACAGCCTTCGGCTGTTCCGTGCTCGGTTTTCTCATAATCAGGACTTCCAGAAACACTCTCCTAACATGTCTAAGTGAAATGCATACGCTGATTGACCTCACACGCACCCCCACGACCACATGCATTCGGGTTGAACCGAACACCCGAACCCCATATTTGCAGCAGTGAAACAAGCAATAAAACGGATGAACAAGGTCGCCTACCTGCTGGGAACGTGATTTCTCAGCTGTTGCGTGGTTTAGCCGGCGAAAACGGGCTCAATCGGGGTGGTTTTGGTGCTAGGATGAAGACACGGAGGAGAAGAGAGCGTAAGAGAGAAAGAGAGAGCAGTTGTGAAGTGTTTGGGGCTGGTGGGTGGGTATTTATACCCAGTCCCAGTTTGCCAATTGACAGGTTTAGTCCCTGCACTTAGGTACCGAGTTCCCGAATTTGTTTTGGTTGATAACGACGTAGATGAGCAAGCTCTATTAATTAATAGGATTTCTTAGGTAATCTCGTTTATGTGAATCCTCTACCAACTCCCGCGTTAGTATTTTATCACAATTTGTTTAACGATGTCGGTGGCGGTGTTGGTATACGTTTCGAGTATTAGCGAGTACGGGTCAATGTTAACGACAACGGTTTGAAAAATGTTAACCTGAAATTACGGGGTGTCACATCATCCCCTTGTTGCAGGAATTTTCGTCCCGAAAATTAGTACATCATGTTACGTGGTTTTACGGGGATGTACAAGGCTTAACGGTTTGTGTCGCATGTTGAATAAAGTACCTGCGTATCTAAGAGGTAGATGCCTAGTTTTGGAACAGTTGAGAGTACTTCCTCTTCATCTGATCCTCGCGTTCCCAGGTAAATTCTGGTCCAGGCTTTGAGTTCCAACGGATTTTGACGATAGGGATACGACTATGTTTGAGTGTCTTGACCTCTCGATCCATGACTTCCACCGGTTCCTCGGTGAAATGTAGTTGTTCGTCCACATGTATCTTGTCTAACGGGACGATAAGAGTCTCGTCTGCAAGGCATTTCCTCAAGTTGGAGATGTGGAACACATCGTGTACCCCACGGAGTTCTTCGGGTAGGTTCAACTGATAGGCCACGGGGCTAACCCGTTTGACAATCTCAAACGGTCCCACGTACCTAGGGCTTAGTTTCCCACGTTTTCTGAAACGGATCACACCCTTCCAAGGTGACACTTTCAAAAGCACCTTGTCGCCTATTTGGAATTCCAACGGTCGGCGACGCTTATCAGCGTAACTTTTCTGTCGGTCACGGGCTGCTGCCATATGGTTACGGATCTGCACGATCTTCTCAGTCGTCTCGTGCACAAGTTTAGGGCCGGTGAGTTGACTTTCCCCAACTTCTGCCTAACAGATAGGTGATCGGCACTTACGCCCATATAGTGCCTCAAATGGAGCAGCTTTGATCGATGTGTGATAGCTATTGTTGTAAGAAAACTCAACTAGCGGTAAGTGAGTTTCCCAACTGCTGCCGAAATCTATGACGCAGGCACGTAACATGTCTTCTAGAGTCTGGATCGTACGCTCACTTTGGCCATCAGTTTGGGGGTGGTACGCGGTGCTCATATCCAGCCGCGTTCCTAGTGCTCGTTGTAAGGACTGCCAGAAGTGTGAAGTGAATCGAGCGTCACGATCAGAGATAATGGAGGTCGGCACACCATGCCTAGAGACTATTTCCCTGAGGTAGATACGAGTTAACTTTTCCATGCAATCAGTCTCCCGGATTGCCAGGAAGTGTGCGGATTTCGTCAAGCGATCCACGATCACCCAAATGGCGTCGCATTCACTGGGAGTTCGAGGAAGTTTCGTGATAAAGTCCATAGATATCTGCTCCCACTTCCATACTGGAATTTCTGGCTGTTGGAGTAAACCATACGGTCGTTGATACTCCACCTTAACCTTAGAACAGGTTAGGCATCTGCTTACGTACGTGGCAATGTCAGCTTTCATATTCAGCCACCAGTAAAGGACTTTGAGATCGTGATACATCTTGTCCGAACCTGGGTGGATTGAGTACCGGGACTTGTGAGCTTCGTCCATTACCAGTTCTCGTAGGCCTCCATACGAGGGAATCCATGTTCGATCCATGAAGTAGCTGATTCCGTCAGGCTTGGTTTCTAGTTGCTTCTCCATGCCTCGTAGCGATTCGGCTTTCAGGTTCTCGTCTTTTAAGGCCTCAAGTTGAGCATTGCAGATCCGATCGGGTAAACCAGTGTGGATGGTAAGTTGCAATGCTCGAACTCGTCTTGGCTTGAGTGTTTCCTTCCGACTTAGGGCGTCTGCTACTACATTGGCCTTGCCCGGATGATACTTGATCGTACAGTCATAGTCGTTTAACAACTCGACCCAACGACGTTGCCTCATATTTAGCTCCTTCTGTTCAAAGATGTGCTGGAGACTCTTGTGATCGGTGTAAATGGTGCACTTGGTACCGTACAAGTAGTGTCTCCATATCTTGAGTGCAAACACGACTGCTCCAAGCTTTAGGTCGTGTGTTGTGTAGTTTTTCTCATGTATCTTCAGTTGTCGAGATGCATAGGCAATCACCTTATTGCGTTGCATTAGCAGGCACCGAGGCCTTGTATAGAAGCATCACAGTAAACTACGAAATCATCTGTTCCCTCAGGCAGGGATAAAATCGGTGCTGTATAGAGTTTCTGCTTCAGGACCTGGAATGTAGATTCTTGTTTATCACCCCAATCGTACGTGGTGCCTTTATGAGTTAATGCGGTGAGAGATTGAGCAATCTTTGAGAACCCTTCAATGAACCGTCGATAGTAGCCAGCCAACCCGAGAAACTGTCGTACCTCGGTCGGAGTTTTAGGCGTAGCCCAGTTCTTGATAGCTGCTATCTTTGCCGGATCAACGTGTATCCCATTCTCATTGACCACATGGCCCAAGAAATGGACCTCCCGTATCCAAAAGTCGCACTTTGAAAATTTTGCATACAACTGTTCTCGTCTCAACAGCTCCAGAATCAGTCTAAGGTGTTCTTCGTGTTCTTCCTTATTCCTTGAGTAAATAAGGATGTCATCGATGAAGACAATGACGAACTTGTCTAGGTAGGGTTTGCACACTCGGTTCATTAAGTCCATGAAAACCGCTGGTGCATTGGTCAACCCGAATGGCATAACCAAGAACTCGTAGTGGCCATACCTCGTTCTGAAAGCAGTCATTGAAATGTCTTCTTCTCGAATCCTTAGTTGGTGATAACCCGATCTTAGGTCTATCTTTGAATAGTAGCTCGACCCTTGTAGTTGGTCGAACAGATCATCGATACGCGGGAGGGGATAACGATTCTTAATTGTCGCCTTGTTCAGTTCTCTGTAATCAATACACATGCGAAAAGTTCCGTCCTTCTTCTTGACAAACAGGACTGGGGCTCCCCATGGTGATGAGCTAGGTCTGATAAAACCTTTATCCAATAGTTCCTGCAATTGCGTAGACAGCTCTTGCAGTTCCCTTGGAGCTAATCTGTACGGCGCCCTCGCGATAAGGGCGGCTCCCGGAACCAAATCAATTTAGAACTCGACTTGGTGATGCGGCGGAAGACCGGGTAGGTATTCAGGGAAAACCTCAGGATAATCGCGTACAACAAGGATGTCTTCAATTTTCTTTTCATCGGGTTCTTCTTCAGTGACCATGGCTAGGAAAACGGTATGACCCTTACGCAAACACTTCTGAGCTTTCATGTAGGAGATGATTCCAGAGACCATGCCACTCCTTTCGCCCTGAACCGATAAAATTTCACCACTAGGAAGTGGGATACGAACGATTTTCTCTCCACAGATGATCTCAGCTTGATTCTTGGACAGCCAGTCGATACCCACAACTACGTCGAAACTACCAAGTGTGACAGGCATCAAATCTATATCTATCTCCTGACCACATAATCCTAGTCTGCACCCTTTGGCGGTATGAGTTGCCTCAATTAGTTTTCCGTCAGCTAATTCTACCACATAACTAGGTTCCATGACAGCTAGGGTTACATCTAAGAACTTAATGAACTTGTTAGAAACAAAACTCCTATCAGCTCCAGTATCAAATAGTATAGAAGCAAAACAACCATTCAGGGGAAACGTACCAGTAACCACATTCTGGTCATCCCTTGCCTCGCCGGAACCGATCACGAATGCACGACCCTTAGCATTGCCCCCATTATTACCCTTGTTTCCGCCCTTCAGCTGTGGGCAATCCTTCCGGTAGTGACCCTCCTTACCACACTCGTAGCAGCCTCTAGTCACTCCGCCCTGGCGTTGTTGTTGGGGTTGTTGTTGTTGAGTCATTAGTTCACCCCTGCAGTCTTTGGCTGCGTGACCCATCTTTCCACATCTCTGACAACGAAGTCGATCACACGGGCCATGATGATGGAAGTTGCACCGGTTACACCTAGGGCTCTTGCCCGCGTAGCTGCTCGATCCCTGACCAAAATTGTTGTTGTTGCTGTTTTGGTTGTTGTTGGGGAAGTTTCTTGATGGGTCAAACTTTTTGGTCGGTCTTTGTTGGGGGTTGTTGGAGCTTGAAGTCTTGCTGTTGTTACCTTCCCATTTCCTTTTGTGATCAGACAAACCAGATGCAGCGCCACGTTTAGGCAAGGTGCCCTGTGCCACCGCCTGGTCCGTGAGTTAGTGAGCCAGTTGGATGGCCTGCTGAATGGTGACAGGATCAGCAGCCATCACACTAGCCTGGATCTGAGGAGCTAGACCATCAATGTATTTTTCAATCCGCTTGTAGGCCGGAGTCACCATCTGAGGACATAATGCAGCCAACTCGTGCGAACGAGTCGTGTACTCCTCAATGTCTGAACCAATCATCTTTAAGTTCCAGAATTCTGCCTCCAGTTTCTGGACTTCGCTCCTGGGGCAGTACTCTTCTTTCATCAGAATCTTGAAGTCATCCCATGGCATACCATTTGCAGCACCAAGCCCTAAGGTTTGGACTTGTGAGTTCCACCACGTCAGGGCTGGTCCCTCCAATGTGCCGGAGGCGTACTTGACGCGATTTCCATCAGGACAGTTGCACATGGCAAACACTGACTCGAGTTTCTCCAGCCAGCGAAGTAATGTGACAGCTCCCTCAGCACCGTTGAAAGAATGAGGCTTGCAATCCATAAACATCCTGAAGGTACAGACTGTTGGACCTCCTTGGTTCGGATTCTGGTCGGTCTGGTCCTGATTGCGGGCCTGCTCATAAGCTGCTAGCGCATCAGCCACACGCTCATTGATGATAGCATTCAGCTCGGCTTAAGTCAGGGTGATATTTCCTCGCCCACCTGGGTGTCCCGCTCTTCTTCCAGACATGACTTCTTCAATTTACAACGCATATTAGTTAATAACCGGATAATAATTATTGACAATAATAAATGGTATCATGCTAGCAAGAATAAAGGGTTTGTTTTCATATCGATAGTGTGGCTTTGTGTCGATTTCGAGGCCCCATGCCTCTAAGTATGGGATTGAGAATTTGTACCGACCGTATCCGTTATCACCCAATAGAGTGGCCAGAGTTCTCATGCACGACAAATTACAATTACGTGTGCACCCGTGATTCTAATTTGCTTTGCATGGTCACACATGGTTCCTCCTATCCGAGATAACATACCTTGTCCAGTACCGAGTGTTATCAATGATAGAAGCATCAAAGATGCATTTGTTATACCAAGAGTCAAATTACTAAGGTTGTACAAGGGATTCGGTTAAGGTAACAACGGGAATCGTGACAATTTGGCCTTTTTCCCTTCGAAGTTCTAGGTGTTTGGATGTCTAAGTCCGATTCTCTAAATCTACTTGAATATCTTAGTTGTCCTTCATTTACTGCTCGGACTAGTGTAGAGGATAGGATATGTTGGGAATAGTAACAAGTGTGAGAGAGTTGGAAGAGTGAGGTATTGTTCTTTTTGTTTGTCATCGTTATGCTTATCGCGTGTGTTAGAAAAGAGTTTCGTGTTCCAATCATGGAAATGTTTGATTCAACTCGTTGTTGCTCTCACTCCACGAGTGAAGGATCAAGTGTAAGCGTTGGTTGTGAGCGAGCGGGATTCTCCGCCCCTCTGTCAGCTGGTAATGACACACATGTCATACCCATAGTGTTATGTTTGCTCAGCAGTGTAACGTCAGTACACTAGAAGGTTGTTTGCACAACAGTGGTAACCATGTAAAAGTGTCTGTGCAATACAAGTGTTGTGTCTAAGGCTATAGTCTAGATGCAATGCAATCCTAGTTTTCTATAACCTGTGGCTCTGATACCAATCTGTCACACCCTTAATTTCCACAAATGGGGTTATACCGTTAGGCGTGTGACATACCAAGATCTCAGACACAGTCATATCGAACGACACTATATGAATTTAAAATAAACATTTGACTTCATTCAAAAGAACATAAACAAAGTTTACAATAGCCATGTTTAGACAAAATATTCAACGCTGAAAATAAACTAGATGAATGCATGTCCTGAGTGCGTTTCCTGTAGCGTGCATCATAGGCTTATGCGTTCCTGTGACCTGAGAAAACATGCTAAAACGTGTCAACATAAAGTTGGTGAGTTCATAGGTTTAATCAACAAGAAATGTGTTTGTAAGCGTATCCATGGTTTGCGTTTCAATGGTTTAGTATAGAGCATATCGTTAGGTAGCTAGCCTATGTTCTTGTTACTTAGCGTTTCGAACCGAAGCTGACTGTTTACGTCCTATTTGTGTTTGTTGTATCCCGTCATGTCTCATCAGACCATGACAATGTGTTAGGTCAATCAAGCACCCGTTTAACCTCCAATCAAGCTAGCGCGACTAGCCCGGGCGGGGTTTGTCAGACCCAGTAGTACTACTCAAAATTACCTCGCTAATCCCATTACTAACGGTTCGAGTGTGTGAGCACATGTTGTGTGTTTGCACTAACGTAACAAGCGATATCAATATTACTACAACCATTTATGTAAATCTGTTTGCATGTTTTCTCCCCCAAAAGGAAAGAGATGTAAAATAGGGGCCGTGAAACTCACAGACGATGTAGCAAGTATGTAGGATGAAAGTCTCCCAAGTGTTGTTTACGATGCGCTGTCAAACACCTATTGACAGTTGTGTCAAGCGTTAATGTTGTGTTTAGCGTTATTAGACATGTTTAGTCGGGTCGGGTCGCATGGGTTCGGTCATGGGTGTCACACACAAGCAGCCATAGACGTATCAGACTTCATGTAGATTTCAAATGGGTTGTCGATATTTGTAAACAGTTAGGTTGTTTTAGGTTGAAAAGTATGTGCTTGTTGATTGCGTTGACTTTAATCTTTGTGGTCAAGAAATGACACTTTACTGATTGTTACCATATCGTCACACGATAGGCACACCGCACACAATGAGAATCCACTCATAATGACTCCAATCGCATATTAAGGCTAGACGCATGACTGGACACTTCATTCGCACGAATGGGCCTTCAATCGTACTAAATCAACTTCACTCGTACGACTGAACCCTCATTCATGCGACTCAGCATTCAGTCTTACCACACATCACCCATTCACCCGAATCAACAACCAATCGTACGAATGAACCTTCATTCGTGCGGTTGAACCTTCAGTCGGGTGATACTCAGTCGCACACATTCATTCGGTTGACTCAATCGCACACATTCATTCGGTTGACTCAGTCGCACGCATTCATTCGCACGTCTCACCCCAGTCGCCCCGATCAATCGCGCGAAGGACCCAGTCGCATGACTCAGTCGCACGGTTGGCCCAGTCGCGGACTGCAGCAGGTCGCGATTGCTGGGCGGGTCGAACATCCTTCGGCTGTTCCGTGCTCGGTTTTCTCACAATCAGGACTTCCAGAAACACTCTCCTAACATGTCTAAGTGAAATGCATACGCTGATTGACCTCACACGCACCCCCACGACCACATGCATTCGGGTTGAACCCGAACACCCGAACCCCATATTTGTAGCAGTGAAACGAGCAATAAAACGGATGAACAATGTCGCCTACCTGCTGGGAACGTGATTTCTCAGCTGTTGCGTGGTTTAGCCGGCGAAAACAGGCTCAATCGGGGTGGTTTTGGTGCTAGGATGAAGACACGGAGGAGAAGAGAGCGTAAGACCGAAAGAGAGAGCAGTTGTGAAGTGTTTGGGGCTGGTGGGTGGGTATTTATACCCAGCCCCAGTTTGCCAATTGACAGGTTTAGTCCCTACACTTAGGTACCGAGTTCCCGAATTTGTTTCGGTTGATAACGACGTAGATGAGCAAGCTCTATTAATTAATAGGATTTCTTAGGTAATCTCTTTTATGTGAATCCTCTACCAACTCCCGCGTTAGTATTTTATCACAATTTGTTTAACGATGTCGGTGGCGGTGTTTGTATACGTTTCGAGTATTAGCGAGTACGGGTCAATGTTAACGACAACGGTTTGAAAAATGTTAACCTAAAATTACGGGGTGTCACATGTTTTGAGAAGTACAACGAAAATTAAGTTTTCAATTCCTATTGATAATCCAAAAATTGTGTTTAGTTACATATCAGTGTACAATCTCGAAAATTAAAGTTTTTAATTCCTATCGAAACCAAACTATATAATAATAATAATAATAATAATAATAATAATAATAATAATATAATAATAATAATAATAATAATAATATGTAACACCCGTAATTTCTTATTAAAGAAATTAAAAGAATAAAATGGAAAGAGAAAGGAAAGAAAAACAAAAGTTACTTTTGTTTGAGGGCCAAAAGTGTCAATTTGGCAAACTTTTTATTAATTCCTTGTACAAAAGGTGGTATGGCACCCACGTTGTCTGCATTTCACTGCATTCGATATTTTTAGAGAGAGAAAGTAGCAGGAGCAGAAAACAATCGGAATTTTGAAGAAAGATCTGAGGAATTCAAAGTTCTTGGTAAGAAATCCCGAATTTATGATGTTAGGACGATTCTAGAACCATACATGAGCATATAAATGTGACTAGTGTGTTCGGGTTGCTCTGTGTGTGTGTTTTAGGTGTGTAAACGACTGAGAAGGTTCGGGTTGAAGAGGGTAAATTCGAAGAAGACGACTAAGGTGAGTTCTAGACCCCGTTCTTACTGTTTTTAAATGTTTTGGGGCTGGAAATGCATGTAAACATGTTTTTATAAAACTTGGGTTTGATACCCGTATGGTTGGAATGTGCGTATGTTTATGTTTATGTTAGTTTATGCCTAAAATCATATGTTTATGCTTAGAATTAGGCATTATGATGTTTGGGACTTGGTTTATGGATTAGACACAGGAACAGGTTGCAATATGTTTGAAAATGGGACTTAGAATAAATCAGCAAAAGTTGGTAAGTCCACTAGTGGTCATACGACCAACAGTGTGGTCGTATGACCAGAATATTTTTCTAAGTGTTGAGCCCAATAGGACTCATACGACCAACAGTGGTCATATGAACATGTGATATTTTCTAAGTATGAGGCCAATAGGACTCATACGACCAACAGTGGTCGTATGATTATGTGAAAAATTTCTAAGTCTGAGGCCCACAGGACTCATACGACCAACAGTGGTCGTATGATGATGATGAAAATTCTAAGTGTGGACTCATACGACCAACAGTGGTCGTATGATCCGAATATGTTTCTAAGTCCAGAGTGGTACGACCAGCAGGGGTCATACGACCAGGTCGTATGACCAGTGAATAATTCTAAGTGTTAAGTGAAAAGTCCAGCAGGACTCATACGACTAATAGTGCTCATACGACCAGAGGGTTATACGCCCAACAGGGCTAAAACGACTAGAACACTTAGAAATTTTCAGGAAATTTCCAGTAAGCCCGAAGTTCGAGGTTTGACCAGGGTTGACTAGGGTTAATAAATAATGATGTCTCATGCATATAATGATGAGTATGATTAACCCTAATTGTTACTAATATTATTATTAGTGCATTATTGTTATCAATATTATTAAGATATTGTTAAGTAAGGTATGATGAATGTATGATGATGAACGTATGATGATGAATGTATGATGATGTTTGAATGTAATAATATCCCTTTTCTTAATATTATTAATATTATGATTAGGAATATTATTAAGAGAATGAATAATATTATTAATAATATTATTTGTATTATTATTATTATTATGCTTAGTAATAATAATACTGTATGTTCTATGTGGAATGATCATGATCAATAATTATTATCATTAATAAAGTGGAAAATTAATGATAAAGAGGAATGGAACGTGAACGAATGAACGAAAGTCTTGCAAGCAAATGAATGGAGGTGCACACCCCTGGCAGGTGTTAGCTCAACTGTGATGCGGGTTCGCTACCCCGAAGGATGCACACAGGATCAATCCTTGAGATTGATATAGAGGTGAGTGACTTGGTGTCACAAAAGACTCACAGGAATGTAGGTCAATCTTCGTGATTGGCTTAGAGGTGAGTGACTTGGTGTCACAAAAGACTCACAGTATATGGGTCAATCTTTGTGATTGGCTCAGAGGTGAGCGACTTGGTGTTGCAAAAGACTCACAGTATATGGGTCAATCTTTGTGATTGGCTCAGAGGTGAGCGACTTGGTGTTGCAAAAGACTCACAGTATATGGGTCAATCTTTGTGATTGGCTCAGAGGTGAGCGACTTGGTGTTGCAAAAGACTCACAGTTTAATTAAAGAGGAATGATAAAAAGTACGAATTGAACGATGATGCAGATAATGAAAATATTACCTATGTGTACGTACGATGTATGATCACTTGTGCCAAATGAGGAACGGTTTTTGAACGAAAAGTAAAGTATTTTAACTATAAAACTAGAACTCACTCAGCAACGCTGACTTTTATGTATTTTCCAGTTGGCAGGTGACAGGTTGCTGAGAATGGCACACAGGGGTGGCTACTTGGCGGGAAGACTGACATCCATTTTGTTTTGACGATACTGTTGTTCTGTAATTCATTCAATCAAATATTTTGTGACTTAGAAACTAGAATGTATTGCTTAGTAACAGTTTTTATATTGAATGGATGTTTTTGTTAAACATAATTCCGCTGCTTAACTTATGATATGTATATTTTATGCTGTGAATGACCAACTGTGAGGTGCCCGGGAACGGGGCCTTACAAGTTGGTATCAGAGCTAAAGTTTAAGTGAAACGGGTAAATTTTCAAAATAAACCTTAACTTAAACTGAGAATGGGACGGAAAGAAGGATGTCAGCCCGAGTAGCCATGTGCCATCAGGTATTGTTTTCTTAAAAGATAACCAGATTATGTGCGTGTGCTGTAAGTGACTTATGTGTTCTTAGTAGATTTAGATACTGATGTAGTCAGAATAGGAAATGCTTGGGGTGTGAAGAGTAAAGTAAGTGGCTAATCACAACTGGCCACTGTAATTAGGGACTTACTATACTTGACATAAACTAAGCTGTTCCTTGAATGACTGTTTTAGTGTTTGAATCTTATAGTGCATAGGAGAATGGCTGGGAAGAAACCTTCTAAGGCTGCTAGAGGTAGAGGTCGTCCGCGTACGACTAGGAACAGCACTAAAGCTCCTAAGACGACTCCTGTGAACCCTGAGGTTCCTAACCGGAATGAAGAAACCGAGAATGCGAGCCTGAATGCCTCAGCTAGGGAGGCGATTGCTGATGAGGTACACCAAGTCCTGCAGGCAGTCATGCCATCTGTGGTGACTGATGTTATTCGTGCTGTGAGGAATGAAGAGAGAAAGGAGAAGGAGGACAGGAGAGGGTCAACTGAGAAGGAGAGCAAGGGAGGAGAGGGACGACCGGACCCTGAGATAGTAGTGTCTGATGAAGAGGAAGATGATGTAGCTGGGGTGACGACC
This sequence comes from Flaveria linearis, assembly GCA_024085815.1. NCBI lineage: Eukaryota > Viridiplantae > Streptophyta > Magnoliopsida > Asterales > Asteraceae > Flaveria > Flaveria linearis. Next base: position 14,462 of record JABSNV010000254.1, on the reverse strand, counting down.
AAGGGATGCAATTACGGGGCATTCCAGAGGTGCAGGCCCCCGACTTTTGATGGAAATGGCAATGCTGCTGCTGCCCATCGTTGGGTAAGGGAAATGGAAGCGGTACTCGAGATCAGTGAGTGCCGGGAAGATCAGAAGGTAAAATTTGCCACCCACTCTTTTACCGACTCAGCACTATGTTGGTGGGACAATATTGTCCAAGCTGAGGGAAGCAGGGCCATAAGTAAGATGAAGTGGCCCGAGTTGAAGAAGTTGGTGATTGAGGAATTCTGTCCTCACAGGGAACTGGATAAGATTGAGAGGGAGTTTCTGCAACTCGAGGCGGGAACCATGAACCACCAGCAATACACTGCCAAGTTCAATGAAATGGCAAGGCTGGTGCCAGACCAAGTGACACCGGTATCTCGCAAGATTAACCGGTATATTCAGGGACTGCCAGCCGATATTCGTAGGCATTTGATTGCTGCACGACCAAGCACTTTTAGGTCGGCAGTAGATTTGGCTGGGAGGCTCTACGATGAGAGAGAGGTAGCGGATGCGGAGGTGAAGAAGACTGGTGGTGGTGACCGAAACTGGAATGGGAAACGGTTCGGGCGTGGCGGTTTTACTCCGAACAATAAAAGGATGAAAGTGGATGACCGAAGGGTGGGGTCATCAAGCTCGAGGCCCAAAAGGTGTGGCAAGTGCGGGAAGGAGCATACGGGTGAGTGCAAATCGGGGCTCAACGTGTGTTTCAAGTGCGGGAAGCCGGGTCATATGCTGAAGGATTGTAAGGATCTGAGGTGTTACACCTGCGGTGAGGCGGGCCATATGAGCAGGGATTGCAAGAAGCCAAGGGCTGAGAGTTCCGGGGGAAAGAAGACGGCCGGAACCGAAGGGCAAAGGGCGAGCGCCAGAGCTTTCACCATGACCAGAGAGGAGGCTAGGACGGACCCCGATGTTGTATCAGGTACGTTCCTAGTAAATCAAACTCTTGCTTCTGTGTTATTTGATTCTGGTGCTAGTAGGAGTTTCATTTCTGCTACTTTCTGTGCTAAATTATCTGCTAGTAGTAAATGCATTGATGAGCCCTTTGATGTAGAAACTGCTATTGGTAAGTCCACTAGAGTTACCGATGTGATAGAGGACTGTGCCATAGAGTTAGAAGGCCATAGGTTTGCTGCTAGATTACATGTGATGCCCCTAGGAGGATTTGATGTAGTGTTAGGTATGGACTGGTTAGCAACCTATGAAGCGAATATCGTGTGCCGAAAGAAGATGATTAGACTGACGGCGACCGACGGAAGTCCGGTGACAATTTATGGCGATCGAGTTACGACGATTCCGAAGGTGATCTCGATGGTGGTGGCGGGAAAGTGTATGAGGCGCGGATGTAGCGCCTACTTATGTTATGTAAAGAATGTAGAGACGCCAACACCACAACTATCTGATGTACCAGTTGTGCGGGACTTTCCGGACGTGTTTCCCGAAGACTTACCGGGATTGCCACCTGACCGAGAGATCGAATTCCAGATCGACCTGATACCAGGTGCCCAACCTGTCGCGAAAGCACCGTATCGCTTGGCTCCGACGGAGATGAAAGAATTGATGGATCAGTTGCAGGAGCTGCTGGATAAAGGGTTTATTCGACCGAGTATCTCACCTTGGGGTGCTCCGGTTCTATTCGTAAAGAAGAAGGATGGTAGTATGCGGATGTGCATCGACTACCGTGAGCTGAATAAGCTGACGGTGAAAAACAGATACCCATTACCAAGGATCGATGACTTGTTTGATCAGCTCCAGGGTGCCAGTTGGTTCTCGAGGATAGATCTTCGATCTGGCTACCATCAATTGAAAGTGAGGGAGCAAGACATTCCTAAAACAGCTTTTCGTACGCGCTATGGTCACTACGAGTTCCTAGTCATGTCTTTGGGTTGACCAACGCGCCAGCTGCTTTTATGGACTTGATGAACCGAGTGTGTCGGCCAATGTTAGATAAATCAGTGATTGTGTTCATCGATGATATCCTGATTTATTCGAGGAGTGAAGAAGAGCATGCCGGTCACATTCGGGAAGTGTTGGAGACTTTAAGAAGGGAGAAACTGTATGCTAAGTTCTCCAAGTGTGCCTTCTGGTTACGCGAGGTACAATTTCTGGGTCACGTAGTAAATGCAGAAGGAATAATGGTGGACCCAGCAAAGGTTGAGGCTGTGATGCAATGGAAATCACCAAAGACGCCATCCGAGATTCGTAGCTTCTTGGGATTGGCGGGCTATTACAGGAGATTTATTCAAGACTTCTCCAAGATAGCCTCACCTTTGACAAAATTAACTCGCAAGAATGTAAAGTTCGTGTGGAGTCGAGAACAGGAGGATGCTTTTGGAGAATTGAAGACGAGACTGACACAAGCTCCTGTCCTGACATTGCCCGAGGGAAATGAAGACTTAGTGGTCTATTCAGATGCATCCTATTCTGGGCTAGGTTGTGTGTTGATGCAACGTGGAAAGGTGATAGCCTACGCATCCCGGCAACTGAAAACCCACGAAGTCAACTATCCCACACACGATCTAGAGCTAGCTGCGGTGGTTTTGCATTGAAGATATGGCGGCACTATCTATACGGGACGAAGTGCACTATCTTCACAGACCACAAAAGCTTGAAGTACTTCTTCGAGCAGAAGGATCTAAACATGAGGCAGAGGCGGTGGTTGGAACTGATAAAAGATTATGATTGTGAGATCCATTACCACCCGGGCAAAGCCAATGTGGTGGCTGATGCCCTTAGCCGAAAAGAAAGGCCTGAGCCGATCCGGGTGAAGGCTTATCAGTTGATTATGACCTCCGATGTGATGACACAGGTTAAGGAGTTTCAAGACGAGGCTTTGAAAGAAGATCGTCTTAACTCCGAAAGGATGAGAGGTCTAGTGACGGAGTTGGGTGAGAACACTCTAGGTGTTAAGACCCGATTTGGGCGAATGTGGATTCCTCGATACGGGGATCTACGTAGTAGGATTATGGATGAGGCCCATAAGACACGGTACTCCATTCACCCCGGTGCTACCAAAATGTACCACGATATGAAGAAAGACTACTGGTGGCCGGGCATGAAACGCGACGTAGTGGAGTACGTAAGTAAGTGCTTGACTTGCTTACAAGTGAAGGCGGAACACCAGAAGCCCTACGGAAAGATCCAACCGTTGGATATACCCGAATGGAAGTGGGAACACATCACCATGGACTTCATCACGAAGTTACCGCGTACCCCGAAAGGGTATGATGCTATATGGGTGATAGTTGATCGATTGACAAAGAGTGCCCACTTCCTACCGATCCGCGAGACGTATTCATCTGAAAGATTGGCGGATCTATTCATTAAAGAAATCGTAGCTCGTCATGGGGTGCCGGTGTCTATTGTATCTGATCGCGACACCCGGTTTACCTCCAAGTTTTGGAAGAGATTTCATGATGCGATGGGGACGAGGCTACACATTAGTACAGCATATCACCCTCAGACAGACGGTCAGTCTGAGAGGACGATCCAAACACTCGAAGATATGCTTCGGGCGTGCGTGATTGACTTTGGAGGAAGTTGGGACAACCACTTGCCGTTAGCAGAATTCTCGTACAACAATAGTTATCACGCCAGCATTGGCATGCCACCTTACGAGATGCTATACGGGAGGAGGTGTAGGACGCCCGTATGTTGGGGAGACATTGGGCAGAAAGAACTGGGAGGTGTTGAGGTGATTGAAGCAACGACTGAGAAATTAGAAAAGATCAAAGCCTTCATGAAGGCGGCGAAAGATAGGCAAAAGTCGTATGCTGACAAGAGGCGAAGACCGATAGAGTTCAAGGTTGGTGACCGAGTTATGCTGAAGGTCTCGCCCTGGAAGGGAATCATTAGATTCAGGAAAAGAGGTAAGCTAAGCCCGAGGTACATAGGACCTTTCCGAATTATCGCACGAGTAGGAGAGGTGGCCTATCGACTTGAATTGCCAGATGAGTTAAGTGGAATTCATCCTACATTCCATGTATCTCATCTAAGGAAGTGCTTAGCTGATGAAGACATGGTTGTACCACTGGGGGATATTGAAGTAGACGAACGGCTCAACTACGTGGAGCAGCCAGTGGCAATCATTGATCGTAAGGAAAAGAGGTTGAGGAATAAAGTGGTTCCCCTCGTGCGAGTACAGTGGAAGCACAGGAAGGGATCCGAGTCTACGTGGGAGACTGAAGAAGAGATGAGACAACACTACCCACATCTGTTTGAGGAATAACAGGTTTCGGGGACGAAACCTATATAAGGGGGGTGGACTTGTAACACCCGTAATTTCTTATTAAAGAAATTAAAAGAATAAAATGGAAAGAGAAAGGAAAGAAAAACAAAAGTTACTTTTGTTTGAGGGCCAAAAGTGTCAATTTGGCAAACTTTTTATTAATTCCTTGTACAAAAGGTGGTATGGCACCCACGTTGTCTGCATTTCACTGCATTCGATATTTTAGAGAGAGAAAGTAGCAGGAGCAGAAAACAATCGGAATTTTGAAGAAAGATCTGAGGAATTCAAAGTTCTTGGTAAGAAATCCCGAATTTATGATGTTAGGACGATTCTAGAACCATACATGAGCATATAAATGTGACTAGTGTGTTCGGGTTGCTCTGTGTGTGTGTTTTAGGTGTGTAAACGACTGAGAAGGTTCGGGTTGAAGAGGGTAAATTCGAAGAAGACGACTAAGGTGAGTTCTAGACCCCGTTCTTACTGTTTTTAAATGTTTTGGGGCTGGAAATGCATGTAAACATGTTTTTATAAAACTTGGGTTTGATACCCGTATGGTTGGAATGTGCGTATGTTTATGTTTATGTTAGTTTATGCCTAAAATCATATGTTTATGCTTAGAATTAGGCATTATGATGTTTGGGACTTGGTTTATGGATTAGACACAGGAACAGGTTGCAATATGTTTGAAAATGGGACTTAGAATAAATCAGCAAAAGTTGGTAAGTCCACTAGTGGTCATACGACCAACAGTGTGGTCGTATGACCAGAATATTTTTCTAAGTGTTGAGCCCAATAGGACTCATACGACCAACAGTGGTCATATGAACATGTGATATTTTCTAAGTATGAGGCCAATAGGACTCATACGACCAACAGTGGTCGTATGATTATGTGAAAAATTTCTAAGTCTGAGGCCCACAGGACTCATACGACCAACAGTGGTCGTATGATGATGATGAAATTCTAAGTGTGGACTCATACGACCAACAGTGGTCGTATGATCCGAATATGTTTCTAAGTCCAGAGTGGTACGACCAGCAGGGGTCATACGACCAGGTCGTATGACCAGTGAATAATTCTAAGTGTTAAGTGAAAAGTCCAGCAGGACTCATACGACTAATAGTGCTCATACGACCAGAGGGTTATACGCCCAACAGGGCTAAAACGACTAGAACACTTAGAAATTTTCAGGAAATTTCCAGTAAGCCCGAAGTTCGAGGTTTGACCAGGGTTGACTAGGGTTAATAAATAATGATGTCTCATGCATATAATGATGAGTATGATTAACCCTAATTGTTACTAATATTATTATTAGTGCATTATTGTTATCAATATTATTAAGATATTGTTAAGTAAGGTATGATGAATGTATGATGATGAACGTATGATGATGAATGTATGATGATGTTTGAATGTAATAATATCCCTTTTCTTAATATTATTAATATTATGATTAGGAATATTATAAGAGAATGAATAATATTATTAATAATATTATTTGTATTATTATTATTATTATGCTTAGTAATAATAATACTGTATGTTCTATGTGGAATGATCATGATCAATAATTATTATCATTAATAAAGTGGAAAATTAATGATAAAGAGGAATGGAACGTGAACGAATGAACGAAAGTCTTGCAAGCAAATGAATGGAGGTGCACACCCCTGGCAGGTGTTAGCTCAACTGTGATGCGGGTTCGCTACCCCGAAGGATGCACACAGGATCAATCCTTGAGATTGATATAGAGGTGAGTGACTTGGTGTCACAAAAGACTCACAGGAATGTAGGTCAATCTTCGTGATTGGCTTAGAGGTGAGTGACTTGGTGTCACAAAAGACTCACAGTATATGGGTCAATCTTTGTGATTGGCTCAGAGGTGAGCGACTTGGTGTTGCAAAAGACTCACAGTATATGGGTCAATCTTTGTGATTGGCTCAGAGGTGAGCGACTTGGTGTTGCAAAAGACTCACAGTATATGGGTCAATCTTTGTGATTGGCTCAGAGGTGAGCGACTTGGTGTTGCAAAAGACTCACAGTTTAATTAAAGAGGAATGATAAAAAGTACGAATTGAACGATGATGCAGATAATGAAAATATTACCTATGTGTACGTACGATGTATGATCACTTGTGCCAAATGAGGAACGGTTTTTGAACGAAAAGTAAAGTATTTTAACTATAAAACTAGAACTCACTCAGCAACGCTGACTTTTATGTATTTTCCAGTTGGCAGGTGACAGGTTGCTGAGAATGGCACACAGGGGTGGCTACTTGGCGGGAAGACTGACATCCATTTTGTTTTGACGATACTGTTGTTCTGTAATTCATTCAATCAAATATTTTGTGACTTAGAAACTAGAATGTATTGCTTAGTAACAGTTTTATATTGAATGGATGTTTTTGTTAAACATAATTCCGCTGCTTAACTTATGATATGTATTTTATGCTGTGAATGACCAACTGTGAGGTGCCCGGGAACGGGGCCTTACATAATAATAATAAATATTATTATTAAAGCATGAATAGCAAAAGCGTGCCTTCACGGTTCTTCCTGTGGTGTTTCATTGCATGTGTATGTCATCTTCCCCCAATTTCAATCCAACAACGACATAAACAACATCAATCTCATCAATTCAGCATGAATAGCAAAAGCGTGCCTTCACGGTGGTGCGAAGGAGGGCTACAGAGGTGGGAGGGTGGGCGGCTGAGGCGGCAGCAGTGGCGCAGCAGGTCCGGTGGGGGGGAGGTGGGGCGGTGGTGGTGATAGGGAAGATGGGGAGATTCGGTGGGGGATGTGAGGCGGCGACTGCGGTGGTGCGAAGGAGGGCTGCAGCGGTGGGAGGGTCGACGGCGGCGGCGGAGGCGGTAGCAGCGGCGCAGCAGGTCCGGTGGAGGAGGTGGGGATACGGTGGTGAGAGGGAAGATGGGGAGAGCCAGTGGGGGGAGGTGGGCGGCGGCTGCGGTGGTGCGAATGAGGGCTGCAGCGGAAGAAGGGTCGGTGGGGGCAGCAGGTCCTGTGGGGGGGGTGGGGCGGCGGTGGTGAGTGGGAAGATGGGGAGAGCTTCAAAGTTGAGAAGAGGTTATGGAGATGAGGTGAAGTTAAAAAGGGGGAATAAGGGAAAAAGGGAGTGATAATATTGAGAAGAGGTAGAAGTGAGTTCCATGTCTTCTCCACGCAGACGTCAGGGAGACCTTTTTTAATGAAAGGTCTTCGGAAAACAAACAATCTATAGAGCCCAACGTCTGCTCGTGGTCTGTGCGGCACAGACAAAAGAGGTTAGGAAGTACTTTTTAGAAAAACAAACACCCCCTAAGTCTTCAAATCAGATAAAATACTTATAAGAAATTTACCTTTGGAAGAAATTTTGATACATCTTCTGAAGCTTAAACATGATTCTAAGTATTTAAAGTTTTTAAAGGACAATTTTCTCCGAAAGCAATCGGACCTCGGAAGATTTATTCTCTTATGAATAAAAGTTCTAAGTTTTACTCTCTACGAAATCAAATATGTCTCAGAAGCAAATATACTCTAAGTATTTTTCTTTCTAAGAAAATTTTCATAAAACTCAGGATATCTTCCTAAGTAGAAATTAGCTTTGGAAGTTTTCATAAAACTTCAAAAGACAAATTACTTGTGGAAGTTTTTCGACTTCTAAAAAAACTACCTTTTTGGGAACATTTTTTAGAGGTGGGACCGACATCCGGATTTGAAAATTTATCCTTTTACATTAACTTGTCTCAAATCCGTTTCATATATATGCACTCAAAGGTTCCTACTCTTCACTATCTTCTTCATCTGAAAAATTCTCTAACATGAATTCACCCATAAACGTCTTTGTTTTATCTTCTTTCACCATAAATCTACCTTAAAACAACCTCATACTTACTTTTGGGGGACAGTACTTTTTGTCTTCTCAAATGTCTAAACACAGGGGTGTGCTAATTTGAGTAGGGTGTGTTTCAGGCAAGTCATAGAGGCGTGCTAATGAGGAATGACCCTATGCTTGGACTCCAATGCTCGGTGTTCCTCAAATTCTTGTTAAATATGATTCTTTTATCCATCTTGCCCTTTTGAACACCTGAAAAATAATTTAATATTTTTAAGTACATAATCACCATTTTAGGAAAGATATTGTAGAATAATTGATATGCTTTTGATATGATTTTTATGTATATTTAGAGCACATCACTTCGTGTATCAGAACATATTCTCAAAAACAAAATTTAACAATCAAATTCTCAAAGTCTCTCTCAGACAATCTTAGCTGACCAATCACTCCCCACCAGCCACAAATGAATAGCAGGACCAAGTATCTCAAAGGAGTCAGGGCTGATCATACTTCAAGATGGAACATGTGATTGAAGTATGTATGAAAGGAAGTCTTGGAAGAGAATCAAGCATTGATAGCCCACAAGGAAAACAAAGTTCCTCTAATGGCCAGAGAGGTAGAGATAGGTTGTGTTCATCATCATGTGTTAGGAAGTTGAACGTTATAGAGTCCATGCTCAACAGTTGCTAACAAAGTAAAAGAAACTATAATTTTAAATGAGTCCCATGTTAGAGAGCATAAATTATATCAATCAAATTAACTCTTTGCAAAAGGATTTAGAAAAATTTGTTTCTGAAAACTACAGCCTAAAAGCCCAAGTTGAGTATCTGACCACTTCCTTAACCAATCCATGGCTGATCATGCATCAACTGAAGTGAAACTTCAGAAGTTTCAACTTTCATCAGCAATATGAGAAACTCTTAAACTCTCATATTGAATCAAAGAACATGTATGGGTTGGGTTATAATGCTGTTGCACCACCAATAAATGATAATTACACAACTCTACCTGGAACAATGATAAACACATTGTCAATCATTTTGTGCATAGCACCAGATTGAAATAAAAACAAATCAAATCAATATTAACAATGAAGCTGAGGTGAGTGAAACTGAGTCTTCTAAATCAGAATCTTTAAAACATAATGACTCAGAATTTGATTATGATAAATGTGAGGACTTGGATGATTCTGATGAACATGATGTTGATCAACTGAACATTGATAAGAATGTTCATGTTGAAACTGGTCTTCCAAAAGTTCTTGAAGAATCAAAGCTACTATATCCTCCAAAGCAAAGAAACATGCTGAAGACAATATGTAAGAGGATTGCTGAACTAAATGAAGGACTTCAAGATTGAATATTCATAAAAG
>JABSNV010000244.1:132500-227546 GCA_024085815.1 Flaveria linearis | reverse complement strand
CATCACCATAATGTAGTGTAATGTAATGTAATAAAATGTAATGTAATGTGATATGATATAATGTAATAAAAGGTTTGATGTTAATTAATGTAATAATGTTGTTTTCTTTTTGCATCAACAATTGACATCAATGTAGTGTAATAAAATATAATGTAATGTGATATGATATATTCTACTGCAAGATTTGATGTTAATTAGAGTAATAATGTTGTTTTCTTTTTACATCAGTACTTTATATCAATGGATGATGACGGATTGAACGTGTGAAGTTAGAGGTATAATGAGCCTTCGTTTAAGGAGCATATTGGTTTGCAATTAATGGCTCCTTTTGATTATCACAAAGACATAAAACCATTCGTATCGTCTAAGAGCCTGAATCAGTTATCTAACTTTGTTCTTACTGCACCTAAGAGTCTTTGATACTTTACATTACATTATGCAATAATTTGTTATTAAGTTACTATGATGCAACATTTTGCTCCTTACAATGGTGCAACATTTTGTTATTAAGTTATTATAGTACAATACTTTGTATTAACAATGCATTTCACTTTTTGTTAATGTAAATATAGAATTGTATTAGTTAGATTGGATTGATACATTACGGTAACGTAGCGTAACGTAGCGTAACGTAGCGTAACGTAGCGTAACGTAGCGTAACGTAGCGTAACGTAGCGTAACGTAGCGTAACGTAGCGTAACGTAGCGTAACGTAGCGTAACGTAGCGTAACGTAGCGTAACGTAGCGTAACGTAGCGTAACGTAGCGTAACGTAGCGTAACGTAGCGTAACGTAGCGTAACGTAGCGTAACGTAGCGTAACGTAGCGTAACGTAACGTAACGTAATGTAATGTAATAAAATGTAATCTGATATGATATAATGTAATGCAAGGTTTGATATGATATAATATTTAATTACATTAAGTCATTATATTACATTATTTTACATCACATTACAGTACTTTACTAACATAAATTTAGTTACATTAAGTTATTATATTACAGTATTTTACATCGCATTACAATGACATACATGTATGGTGAAAAAAGTTAGTACACTAATATAAGATTAAGTTGCAAGCATATCGTATTTAAGGTGTTGGTGGTGTGGTGACCATGGAACTTGATGTTGTCGAGAATATATACTATAGATGTTTGTTTGAGGCTACTGGATAACGATGTTAGGTTTTTGTTGAAAGACTAAACCAATCTGTCTTATATTACATTACACTGATTTACATTGTATATTAGATTTTTAATGCTAGTATTATGTAGTGTAAGTCAATATATTTTTTGCTTTAACCAAGTCATCAAAAACCTCGCCTCCCAACCATAACTAACCAACCGTATCCAAACTACAAAATCAATTGTCTAATAAAACATGTTGAATATCAAAAAGTAATTACTTAGTATCCATCCATCTAAGTAAGAAGACCATCTCTTCCAACACGCCTTTTCTTGTAACACTTTCTTCATGTCTTTTGTCGACTCATAGGTGGTGCTAAAACCTTTTTCTTGTGTACATTAATCTCTGATGGCAGAATTCGTGCATCATACTTCTTTCTCGTAGACTTAATTTGAAATTTCAATTGTCATTCTGTTTTCTTGAATCCGCAGTCAAATGCTTCATAATGGCTGCCCATAAACATGTCCATATGTCAAATAATAGCTTCCGTTATTTACAAACTATCAGCAACTTATCAATTTACATTAGATGATAACACGTACTAGTAGCTATACCTGCTCATTACGTTGCATGTTACAATCATATAATAGTGTGTGTTTATTCTATAATTGTAAATTTTTTTTGGTATTCTTATTAAAGTAACGATGGAAGAGTACTTAGCATGTATGTAGTAGTACTTAGCATCTATGTAGTAGTACTTAGCACATGTTAACATCAATTATCTTTAACAATTACATAAGTTTGTCTTTCTTAATTTACGTAAACTTGTAACAAATATTACATGATAATAAATGAACTAAAAAATAACATAGCACAAGTATAATGTAATTTTACACATAGTGTAATGTATCTATAGATAATGTATATAAATATAATGTAATTTGATGTAATTTAGTGTAATCATGTATGTGTAATGTAATAATTTACTATGTAAGTACTTAGCATCCATTTAGATTTAATATATTAACTTAAAACATTACATAATGCTTATGTTTCTTACATTAAATTAATAATAATTTCTATGAAATATGACATTACACTTACATGACGATAGCTAATATTTCAATATTATAAAAAGTGTAATTTTCATTGTATTGTAATGTAATACATCTATGTAAATGTAGTGTAACATAATGTAATGTAAATCAACGTAATCCAACATAGCATCCCAATACAATACACTAACCTTACCTTGTAATACAAAATACAATGCTTTTATTTATTACTTTTTGTCACACCCCCGCTGATAGCGGAAACACGGGGATGCGAGCAAGACGGGATCGTCATAACACATGGTATATGATAGAGAAGCTATATAAATACGATGACAAGCGTGTCATGACGACACCCGAGCACAAATGGAGACTTGTGTCGCGTTTAGTCAATAACCACGACAGCCTAGTCATAAGCATAACAAAAAGAATGATCACATAAGCATAAATGATAACTTGTAAAGTAAATTCCCACAACCCGGGAACAAGTGTACAAATGAACAAGTTTAATCAACCAAGATTGATGTTGAACAAAAGATGATAAGTCACAAAAATGCATCCTAGGGTCCCCTCTAAAAGGCAGCATTCCTAGAATCTTCAATTACCTTGATCACCTGAAAAGATATGCTCAAAACGGTCAACATAATTGTTGGTGAGCTTCGCAGGTTTTAAGTAATAAAAGATGTTAAGATGAAAACAACTTGTAAGTTTAATAAGAGTTACCGTGACTACACTTATGTGTAAGCGGTTTTACAAGATATAGATAGCTACAGCCAAACCTATACATCGGTTCCACACGGGAATTGATGGCTGTAAAGAAAGCATCCTATAAGTTTTACATGACGTAGCAAGATCCACGAAGCGCATACGTATAAGTTACAACCAAACCAATCCTTAGGTCCCATTACCGGGATTAATGGTTGTAATGGATGATCGGCTTAGAAGAACCACACAGAAGAACCACACAGAAGAACTACACAGCCGATGCATCCATCAACAATAGCAATCACAGGTAGCATCAATCAACACATAATATCAAAGTAGTAGCGCATAGTAATGTAATACCACCAAGTAACATACAAGGTGGTAACATAGCATAGAGTCAAGTTCATATAGCATCAATCAACAAGATAAGCAAGATAAGATACTCATAAAAGTAGCAGCCAGCTTCCACTAGGGAAGATGCTTGAAATCAAGTTAAGTAGGTGAGCATTCTTTTCCCCCAAGTTGAAAATATTTAAAAGGTTTTAATAGAGTAAAAAGGGGCTACGAAACTCACGGAATAGATGATAAGCACGTATGATGAATATTCCCAAATGTAGAATGCTATGAACGGTCAAACACCTATTGACAGTTACTGACAAGCATTAATATGAGCATAAGGCATAAGATGACATTCGATTAGTTCGGGCTGTTTCGGTTCGGTCGTGGATAGCACACACAAGCAGGCATACACATATCAGACCTTATGTAGATCCAAGTATTAAGAGTAGTCGTCATTGCTAATGACATCCGTATGGGGATCCCATTATTATAAAAGATAGTGCTTGTTAAATATTTGTAGTCCCAAATGGGTTGTCGATAATTGTAAAAGATTAGGTTATTTTAAATTGAAATAGTATGTGCCTGTTGATAGCGTTGGCTTTAATCTTTGTGGTCAAGCAATGACACTTTATTGATGTTACCTTATCATCATAAGACATTCAAAAAGGGAATTCATACATACACGCATCATCAGTCCACAACAGGACCGGACGCACGACTCAACCCTCCATTCGCACGAATGGACCTTCAGTCGTACAAATCAGCTTCATTCGTACGATTGAACCTTCATTCGTGCGACTAAGCATTCAGTCGCACCATGCAACACCCAATCACGCGACTCAACCTCCATACGCACGATTGAACCTTCATTCGCACGAATCAGCTTCATTCGTACGATTGAACATTCTTTCGTGCGACTGGCCTTTCAGTCGTGCGACTCACGCACAATCGCACACAATCTCATCCACACTGACTCAATCGCACGCACATTCACTTGCATGGACTCAATCGTACACATATTTAATCGCACACACCCAGGCGCATGACTCAGTCGTGCGATTCACCCAATCGCACGGCTCTGTCTCGCGACACACCCATACGCATGACTCAGTCGTGCGATTCACCCAATCACACGGCTCAGTCGCGTGAACAGACCCAGTCGCGAAGAACAGCAGAATCGCGACTGCCGAGTGCAGAGCAGTCTCCGGATGCTCCGTGCACTCGTTTTACACCCCAAGAACTTCCAGAATCCATATTCTAACATGTCTAAACAAGAAACACACTCAGAAACGCAACACACAAGCCCACACGACCTCATGTGCTCGGATGAACCCGAGCACCCGAAACCCTAGAAAACGCAAAAGTGAAATCGAGCAGAAACGAGACAATCAAGTTGTCTACCTGCAAGGATGGAGTGGACTAGGTTGTAGGTGACTTCTAGACGACGAAAACGAGACCAAATGGAGCGTTTTTGTGCAAAAGTGAAGAAGATAGGTGGTGAAGAAGAAAAGGAAGGAGAAGTGAAGAAGATGAAGAAAATGGCTGGGAAAGGGGTTTTTATAACCATCCCAAGTTTGCAAAAAGTCAATTTTAGTCCCTGCACTTTGCCCCCGGGTTCCCAAATTTTATTTCGGTTGAAACGACATTAATTAGGCTTGTTTTATTAATGATGAAGACGCAGTTAATGATATTTATAATTTAAAAATGGTTTTATTTGTAACATTAGGTTTATATAAAAATGGTGCGTTCAATGATAACGGGGGCAATCTTAGAAAACGTTTTAAGATGATGACAATGCAAGCAACGATAGCACAAGCATAAAGATAACCAAGCAAGCAAATATGATATCCACATAGATGGGTTACAGAGATGAGGAATGACCGATAACAAAAGTTAACCGAACACGTTAAATGATGGACCTATGGTGACGGATGTCACAGTATCCCCCAGTTGAGGGAATTTCGTCCCGAAATTCAACTGGTGCTAGGGCCAAGAGCGTCATCCTCGAATAGATGTGGATATTTAAGCCTCATCTGATATTCACGTTCCCATGTAAACTCTGGCCCTCGTTTAGAATTCCATCTTACACGAACAATAGGTATCTTGCTGCGTCTCAACCTCTTGACCTTTCAGTCCATGACCTCAGTGGGTTCCTTCACAAAATGAAGGATTTCATCAATCTTGATATCCTCAATAGGTACGTGAAGTGATTCGCCAGCTAAACACTTCTTGAGGTTCGATACATGGAAAGTATCATGTACACTGTTAAGCTCTTGTGGCAACCTTAATCGGTACGCCATCGGACCGATTCTTTCTGTAATCTCGAATGGTCCAACATACCTTGGGGCTAACTTCCCTTTCTTTCCAAACCGAACGATCCCTTTCCAAGGAGAGACCTTAAGTAACACTCGATCCCCAACGTTAAACTCTAGCGGCTTCCGACGGTTGTCGGCATAGCTCTTTTGGCGATCTCTAGCAGCTTTAAGTCTGTCTTTGATTTGGAAGATCTTATCGGTTGTTTCTTGAATGATTTCGGGACCTGTTAACTGACTTTCACCAATCTCGGCCCAACATACCAGTGATCTATATTTCCGGCCATATAACGCTTCGAACGGTGCACACCCAATACCAGTATGGTAACTGTTATTGTAGGAAAACTCGATCAACGGTAGATGAGTATCCCAACTACCACCAAAATCAATGACACATGCCCCCAGCATGTCCTCAAGCGTCTGTATTGTTCGTTCACTTTGGCCGTCTGTCTGGGGGTGATAGGCTGTACTCATGTCTAATCGAGTGCCCATCGCTTTCTGTAACGTCTGCCAAAATCGTGAAGTAAATCGACTGTCTCGGTCGGATATGATTGACACCGGCACCCCGTGCCATATCACGACCTCTTTAATGTACAACCTTGCCAGCTTATCCATTTTATAGTCTTCTCGGATAGGCAAGAAGTGAGCGGATTTTGTCATTCGATCCACCACGACCCATATCGAGTCGTGTCCGCTTGGCGTTCTCGAGAGTTTGGTAATAAAATCCATAGTTATGTTCTCCCATTTCCACTCGGGAATTTCAGGTTGTTGCAATAATCCCGATGGTTCCTGGTGTTCAGCCTTGACCTTTGAACATGTCAACCATTTGCTCACATATATAGCAATGTCTTTGTTCATACCTGGCCACCAGTACAGATCCTTCAGATCATGGTACATCTTGTCTGCACCAGGATGAATAGAGTATCGAGTCTTGTGTGCTTCATCCAAGACTAGTGTACGTACACCTCCCCATCTGGGGATCCATACACGATCCATGAAGTAATGTACGCTGTCATCCTTGCAACTCATTGTTTATCCAACCCTCGGAATTCTTCTCCCGCAAGGTTTTCTTCTTTCAAAGCCTCACTTTGTGCAATTTGAATCTGAGACTTTAGATTAGTTTGAATAGTCAAACCTAGCGCTCGAGCACGTAGTGGCTTCACACATTCTTTACGGCTTAAAGCATCAGCCATCACATTAGCTTTCCCGGGATGATATCGGATTTCACAATCGTAGTCGCTAAGTAACTCTACCCAGAGCCGCTGCCGCATGTTAAGTTCCTTCTGATTCAGAATATGTTGAAGGCTCTTATGATCTGTGTAGATGATGCATTTGGTTCCATATAGATAATGCCTCCATATCTTGAGTGCAAATACTACAGCGCCCAACTCCAAATCATGAGTTGTGTAGTTCTTTTCATGCACCTTAAGTTGTCGCAATGCATAGGCAATTACCTTGTCTCTTTGCATTAGCACACATCCCAATCCTTGATGTGAAGCATCGCAGTATACCACAAAATCATCAGTTCCGTCAGGGAGGGGCAGTATTGGAGCGTTGCACAGCTTTTCTTTCAACGTCTAGAAAGCTCGTATTGGAGCGTTGCACAGCTTTTCTTTCAACGTCTAGAAAGCTCGTTCTTGTGCATGTCCCCAATCAAACTTCTTGTCTTTCTGGGTTAGCAGCGTTAACGGTTGTGCGATCTTTGAAAAGTTCGCAATAAAGCGACGGTAGTATCCAGCCAATCCTAGGAATTGCTGTATTTCTGAGGGTGTTTGGGGTGTATCCCATTTCTTCACAGCTTCAATCTTGCCGGGGTCCATATGAATTCCATCTTTGTTAACCACATGACCCAAAAACTTCACCTCTCGAAGCCAGAATTCACACTTCGAGAATTTGGCGAAAATTTTCTCTTCCCGCAACAGTTCTAGAATTGCTCGAAGGTGTTCTTCGTGATCCTCTTTCGAACAGGAGTAGATAAGTATGTCGTCTATGAATACGATCATGAACTTATCAAGATAAGGCTTGCACACCCGATTCATCAGATCCATGAACACGGCTGGTGCGTTGGTCAACCCGAACGGCATGACCAAGAACTCATAGTGCCCGTAACGAGTTCTAAATGCTATTTTCAGAATATCGTCCTCGAATACTCTTAGCTGATGATATCCAGATCGGAGGTCGATCTTAGAGAAATACGAGGCTCCTTGCAACTGATCAAACAGGTCGTCGATTCTAGGGAGAGGATACGATTCTTCACGGTCAATTTGTTCAACTCCCTGTAGTCGATACACATACGGAATGACCCATCCTTCTTCTTGACAAATAACACCGGTGCTGCCTATGGTGAATGGCTCGGTCGAATAAAACCCTTCTCCAGGAGCTCCTGTAATTGGCTAGATAACTCTTGCATCTCGGAGGGTGCTAACCGATACGACGTCTTTGCTATCGGTGTAGCTCCAGGAACCAGCTCTATACGGAATTCCACCTATCGTGGAGGAGGCAATCCAGACAAATCATCAGGGAACACCTCTGGGTAATCCCGTATAATCGGAATGTCTGCCAATTTCGTCTCCTCTTCCTTCTTTTCTACCACGTGAGCCAGAAAAGTGTAACACTGCTTCCGTAGACCTTGGCGTGCTTTCATGCAGGGGATAAGCTTCAAGTTCTTTCCCGGTCGCTCTCCTCTTATTCTGAGTACTTTCTCGTCTGACATGGGAATCCGCACTACTTTATCCTGGCAAACAATCTCGTCTCCATGCTTCGACAACCAATCCATTCCCACTATTACGTCAAAGCTTCCCAACTCAAAGGGTATCAAATCTATGTTGAAGACCTGGTCTTCCAATATCAGGGTGCAGTTCTTAATAATTTCCTCTGCCTGTTCAACCCTACCATTAGCCATTTCTACGGAGTAACTAGTTTCTAGTCTACTAGCACTCAAATCAAGCATTTGCACAAACTCAGATGATATAAAACTATTATCTGCTCCAGTATCAAACAGTACAGATGCGAAATAGTTATTGAGTAAGTGCGTACCTGTGACAACATTCGGATCTTGACGGGCATCATTAGCTCCAATGATGAAGGCACGACCCCGTGCAACATTACCTTGGTTTCCTTGGCCTTGAGCACCTGCTATGGCCACTATCTGCTGCTGGTTGTTTCCTTGCTGACCCAGTGCCCTATTCAGTCGGGGGCACATGTTTCTGAAGTGATCGAGGCCTCCACATTCATAGCAAGCCCTGGCATTCCCGGCGGGGTTAACCGCATTGATGGGTGCCACCAGGTTTGGCGCTACTCTATAGTCTCTTTCTTGATGCCCCGGGCGTCTGCAGTTCAAACACGCCCGATATGGCACTGCTGGGGGATGATGAAGATTGCACCTGTCACATCTCGGGTGCGGCCCAGCATATTCCTTCTTCCCTGGAGTCCCGGCTACAAAATTTCTGGTCGTTTTGGCCCTCTTATCAAACTTTCTGGTACTGGACCGGCTCGTTTCCCCAGCTTCCTTCCTTTTCTCTGCTCCCCTACCCAATACCCCTGTCCTTATCATCTCATCAGTTAGAGCGCCAGCCTTCAGGATCGCGCTCTGGATTGTAGGAGGAGCAGCTGCAGTTACCATTGCCCGGATTTGAGGCGCGAGTCCCCAAATGTACCTTCCAATCCTTTTTGATTCCGGAGTGACTAGATGTGGAACTAGTCTTACTAGCTCGTGGAATCGGTCAGTGTAAGCTGCATGCCCAGCCCCCACCATAGCATGATTCTAAAATTCATGCTCAAGTTTCTGCATCTAGTTGAGGGGGCAGTATTCCTCAGTAATCAGGGCTTTGAACTCATCCCAAGTCATCTGCATCGCAGATTCTCTTCCTCTAGCTTGAACCTGGGTGTTCCACCAGGTTAGTGCTCTGCCCTGCAGTGAGCACGTAACATACTTGATTCTTTGACTGTCAAGGCATTCACTGATGTCAATCACTGCCTTCATCTTTTCAAGCCATCCAGTCAGGGTTATCGCCCCACCTTTCCCATCGAATTCCCGGGGTTTACAGGCCACAAATTCCTTGTAAGAACAGCCCCGTTTGGTATTAGCAACCCCAGTCTTATTAACAATCCTAATTTCATTACCGGCTGTACCACCATTCCCGGTCTCCTGATTGCTTTCATTCCAGTCGGGTTCCCATTACCCTCGTTTTCATTGCCACCATCCCCGTGGGAATGGTGATTCTGAAGAGCATCGCTCACCTAAGCTATAATAGTTGGAATCAGGGCAACCAATTGTTGAGCAATTAGAGCTGCCATATTAGGGTTTCCAGTCCCTTGAGTATTGCCAGAAGGGCCTTCATTTGCTCTTAGAGGTCTACCTCTACCTCTGCCTCTGCCTCTGGCCCTCGGGGCTTCACTTCCGCTACTATTGCTGCAGGTAGATCTTCGAGGCGACATGTTCTATTCATAAAAAAGGTAACATATAAGCTTTAGTCACTTTAAGATACACAAGTATTCCACTTATCAAGTTCCAACGTTTCATGTTCCGGTCAGTCAAGATCACCATGCAGCCCATTTCAAGCATATTCTCGGTATACCGATGATGTTTATATATAGGGTTCCCCGCAGCGTTCCCACCACACCCACGATGTACCGAGAATGATGCCCGATCCAGTTACATGACATCCGACCTTCCTTCACATCATATCCATAAGAATCCATCAAGTCAACTGAGAGCCCAAACACGTAATCACATATAGTTTGGCGGAGGTTGTCTATCTCACATCCTTGAAAGGACTCAGACATAGCCTCCTCGGGTCGGTCTCAGTATCTGGGGTTAAGCGCAATGTATGTTCTGTGAAGATCTCTTCGAGTCTCAGTACCCGAATTTGATTATGATAGCTTGGCGCGCAGAGGGAACAGAAGATCCAGTAGGAAGCATCTCATAAGGGATGAGCACAAGGGCTTAAGAGAAGGATAACCAAACATGTAAAGAGGAACACATACACGAGATATATAAATGCACACAAGCTTAAGCATGCAAATCTACATGAAGGTTCCTAGGTTATAGTCTAGGTCAAGAGTAATTGCCTAATTCTCTATAACCAATGGCTCTGATACTAGTCTGTCACACCCCCGCTGATAGCGGAAACACAGGAATGCGAGCGAGACGGGATCGTCATAACACATGGTATACGATAGAGAAGCTATATAAATATGATGACAAGCGTGTCATGACGACACCCGATGTGACAACCCTAAAAATTTTATTCTAACATTACGATAACATCTTTTGTTATAATTGCATGTCTAGTGTGTGTATATATATATATTTTAACGTATGCATGTTTGCATGCATGCCTATTTAGGTACAAATTTACGTATGCATGTATATATATGCATGAGATTTACGTGTGCATGCATGAATATATACATGGATATTTATAAATACATGTATATACCTATATATAAGCACATGCTTTAGACTTATGATTATTTGCATTATTAATATGTGTACTATATATAAATATAGTTTCGTGTCTACTAAAGACTTACGTATACATGCATGAATATACGCCTATAAATACATCCATATATACGTACAAATCAAGTGAATCAAAACCTTCAAAACACTAAGATTAACATTGAACCCAAAAGCACCAAAACCACCACAAACACACCTTAAACTCTCGGTTCATTGGATCATTTAACACCCGATTAAGATAAGAATTGCAATGATAACATGGTGACTCTTAAACCTCCATTACTTGACACCTAGCTATACATAATCATTACAAAATAAATGTGGCAACACTCTTGAAAACTCACGGTCAACATGCATGCACCATCAATTCTCTTCTCATGCCACCTAAACTCACCTAATGACTAAGCATACCTAAGAGGGACACTCACCAAAACTAGGGGTAGGTATCATGATGGCAACCGACCCCATACACCCTTAAAACTCTTGGAACTTTAGACATCCATACACCACAACCAAAAACCAATTTCAAAGCTTGCATCCCTCGGTTTCTACTCCACCCGCGATCACCACCTTCAAACTCATATCTCTTGGCCTCTCAACCATTACAACCATACTGCATCACCATCACCAACCGTAACCAACATCACCATCATCATCACCATCACACCCGTAACCATCACCCTAACACCATCTTTTACACCACCATCGCACACCATCACCAACACCACCATCGCACACCATCACCAGCACCACCATCAAGCCATAGCCAAACATTCACAGCCTTTCTCTCGGTTTTTAAGCAGTAAACACCACCCAAAGAGGTGTAGTTTCTTTATCCTTAATATCTTTCAAAAATCTAAGGTAACATGTGTGTTATAAAACACATATATAATTAGTTTTGGTATTAAAACACCAAAACCAACATTGGAAGTATTTTAAGTTCCTTAATCACAAGTTATAAGTTACAAAAACTCAGAAACTTGTGGTAAAAAGATATATTTTGAATTTACAAAAATTAAATCTTGTAATTATTCAAGAAAATCTAGAAAAATATTAAACAAATGTGATTGTGGGAATAAACATAGAAAAATCCTCATTTATATACTGAAATATTATTCTGGAAACTTTGACAAAATTTTGATAAGTAAATAATTTATATAAATTATTTTAATAAATAAAAATAGAGAAAAATATCAAAAATAGGAATAAATTTGGGAAAATTCTGATAAATTCATAAGATTATTTTTTTGAGGTATAAAAGCCTCTGGAATTATTTCAGAATTTTATTTCCTTATTATAATTAAGATATGAATTTTTATGTATTCTGCAGTGAATAAATCAGAATAAATACTTAACATAAATAATAAATTCTGAAAAAGTCATAGATTTAATATTAAAACTGAAAATACCGAATATATAATTTTCATAATTGTTTGAGCAACATAAGTATTTTTAGTAAATATTAAGATTATTGTTAAAACTCCACAAACTGTTCTACTTTGACTTAGACCTTGATATATTTATTTGATGTTCAATTTTATATAAGAGATTATCTGTAAAATTTTAATAATTTATTGATTAAAGAAGATATTTTGATAAATTTTGGGAATATTGTGGGATTTATATAAAATAATCTGTTGGGAATTCGATGTTGTAATAATTATGGGAAGATAAAAACTATCCAAATTATATTCTATAAAATTTTGGTGATTTTGGATATCAGTATCTATTTTCAATGATTTTTAAGAATCTTAGAATAATTACAACTATTATGTGTAGTTAAATAAATTGAGAATTTTTAGAGGCCCGAAGGTGTTTCTATAAAATTAACCTTTTACCATCAATGAAAACCAGAAAAAAATATTTAAAGTATTATCTAACATTTGATATTATTTCTAGGTTATCTCGAGAACTGAGAAAGGTGAGTTCATAGCCTCATTTTCAACCGTTTGGTATTCAATAAAGTTTTGGGGGAAAAATTATAATGTTTGGGTTGATGTATTATTTTTGAAAATATTTTGTTGTTTACTGTCATTTGCGATACAACCATTAGTTCAAATGAGGAACCGTCCAATAATATTAGTAGCGCTACTTAGGAGAATATTTGCACCAACCGGATGAGGGTTGCTGCTATTTTCCTGCACCTAACCGAATGGGGGTTACGATGTAATATTATCTGATTTTGTGAATTATTTCGTGACAGTATGATTATGTTGTGAACAGGTTTGGTTGTAATTGATACATCAACAAAATATTTGTCTGGAAAAGGAGGAGCTGTACAAGCTTTAAGATGGCTAGACAAAATGGAAGAAGTTTTGTAAATAAGTAAATGTGCTGAAAATTTCAAGACACTATTTGCCTCACATTCACTAAAAGAAGAGGCACAATCCTGGTGCAAAATGGAGGTACACACTAGGGGTAGGAATGTTATGAATGGAATGAGTTGGGAAGAATTTAGAAATTTAATAATAGAGAAATACTACCCTTATAATGAGATAGAGAAATTAGAGGCTGAATTCTTAACACTAGAAATGAAAGGACCCGCACACCGGGAATATACTGATAGGTATAATGAACTATCCAGGTTAGTACCACATCTGATAACCCCGGAATCAAAAAGGATAGGAAGGTATATTTGGGGATTAGTACCACAAATAAGAGGACTAGTTAAATCTGTAAGAACCAAAACCTTCCAAGAACCAGCAATCCTGTCAGGAAGTCTGACAGATGAAATGATCAGGAATGGATCTTTAAGTCACCCACAGGTAGGAGAGAAAAGGAAATGGACTGAAAACCACTCTGGAAAAGGATTTGAAGAAAGCTCCCAGAAAAGAGTAACCCGACCTCCACCAAGAAACTTTTTAGGAACAGCTCAGGGGAAGAAAGTAGATAAACCACCACAGTCAAAAATATCATACAGGAAACTGTATGACAGTGGTTGTTATAACTGCAAAAGGAAGGGACATATTTCTCGAGACTGCAAAAACCCTACCAGCACGAAAACAGTCTGCTTTCAGTGTGGAAGTGAAAATCATTTCCGTAATGAATGTCCACAAAGAAAGGGTAAGGCTCCAGCTAACCAGAACAACCCCGTGGAAGGGCTTTTGTGATACAAGCTGATGAAGCTCGTCATGAAGCAGAAGTAGTAACGGGTACGTTCCTTATCAATAACCAGTACGCAAAAGTATTTTTTGATACAGGGGCAACTCATAGTTTTGTTTCGAACACTTTTAGACCATCACTTAGTTTAACATCTGAGAAATTACGTGACATCTATGTGATAGAATTAGCTGATGGTAAAATAATAGAAGCTGATGAAATCATTCCTAATTGCATCTTGGATTTAGATGAATACTGTTTTGATATAAATCTGATACCTATTAAGTTAGGAGGGTTCGATATCGTAGTAGGAATGGATTGGTTGAGTACAAATCATGCTGAAATCATTTGTGATAAGAAAATGATTAAGATTCCTTTGGCTAAGGAAGACAAAACCCTCTGCATATATGGTGATAGACCAAATAATCTTGTGAAATTGATTTCTTGTGAAAAAGCACAAAATTCCTCAACAAAAATTGTTTAGCTTTCTTGACTCATATAGTTGATACAAAACTTGGTAAGGAAAATTTGGAAGGTGTTCCTGTTATAAACGAATATGCTGATGTTTTTCCTGATGAACTACCTGGAATACCACCTCCTCGTCAGGTAGAATTTAAAATAGAATTGATACCAGGTCCAGCCCCTATTGCCAAAGCACCCTACCATTTAGCACCAACTGAGATGAAAGAACTCATGACTCAGTTACAGGAATTATTAGATAAAGGATTCATACGTCCTAGTGTATCACCTTGGGGAGCACCAGTCCTGTTTGTTAAAAAGAAAGATGGAACCTTTAGAATGTGTATTGATTATAGGGAACTTAATAAGGTTACCATAAAGAATAGGTACCCTCTCCCTAGAATTGATGATTTATTTGACCAATTACAAGGATCTAGTTATTTCTCAAAAATAGATTTAAGATCTGGATATCATCAATTAAGAGTACAAGAAGACGATATTTCTAAAACTGCATTCAGAACTAGGTACGGACATTATGAATTTCTTGTAATGCCATTTGGGTTAACCAATGCTCCAGCAGTATTTATGGATTTAATGAATAGAGTGTGTAAACCTTATTTAGATAAATTTGTTATAGTCTTCATAGATGATATTTTGATCTATTCTAAGAATAAGGAAGATCATGAACAACACCTGAGGTTAACTCTGGAATTACTCCAAAAAGAAAAGTTATATGCAAAATTCTCAAAATGTGAATTTTGGAAAAGAGAAGTACAATTTCTAGGACATATAGTTAACAAGTATGGGATTCAGGTTGATCCAGCAAAAATTGAGGCAGTTAAGAAATGGGAAATTCCAAAAACCCCAATTGAAATACGGCAATTCTTAGGTTTAGCAGGATATTACAGAAGATTTATAGAGAACTTCTCAAGAATAGCTCAACCATTGACAGAATTGACTCAAAAAGATAGAAAATATGTATGGGGGGAAAAACAAAATGAAGCCTTTGAACTTCTCAAAAGTAAGTTATGTAGTGCACCCGTATTAGCTTTACCAGAAGGAACATATAATTTCATAGTTTATTGTGATGCATCTCGTCAAGACTTTGGATGTGTTTTGATGCAAAAAGATAAAGTGATTGCGTATGCATCCAGACAGCTTAGAGGCAGTGAAAAGAATTATACCACCCATGATTTAGTATTAGGAGTTGTAATATTTGCACTAAAGATTTGGAGACATTATTTATATGGAACTAAGTGTATAATATATACGGATCACAAAAGTTTGCAACACATCTTTGACCAGAAAATGTTAAATATGAGGCAAAGAAGATGGGTAGAGTTACTAAGTGATTATGACTATGAAATTAAGTATCACCCCAGTAAGGCAAATGTAGTTGTTGATGATTTAAGTAGAAAAGAAAGAACAAAACCTTTACTGGTACGTGCTATGAAAATGGAACTACGTTCAGATTTGTTGAGTCAAATTCGGGAGGCCCAACAAAAAGATGTGCTGGAATTAAAGGGCAATTAAAAGACATAAAAGAGGGAGCTGATGGAATTCTAAGATTTAAAGGGAGAATCTGGATACCCGACAACAACATGATTAGAACAACTATACTGCAAGAAGCTCATAAGTCAAGATACTCTGTGCATCCAGGAAATAATAAAATGTACAAAGACTTGAAAAGTCAATACTGGTGGCCAGGTATGAAAAGATCAGTCGGAGAATTTGTGGAACAATATGATGCTGCTCAAGAATAAAAGCTGAATATAAAAAACCTTCAGGATACCTGCAGCAACCAGAAATTCTAGAATGGAAATGAGATCAAATTACAATGGACTTCATAACTAAGTTACCCAGGACCAGAAATGGATATGACACAATTTGGGTTATAGTGGATAGATTAACTAAGTCAGCTCATTTCTTACCTATCCGAGAAGATTATAAGATTGAGAGATTAGCAAAAATTTACATAAAAGAGATTGTGTCTAGACATGGAATACCTGTATCCATTATATCAGATAGAGATAGTAGATTTACTTCTAGGTTCTGGCAAACCTTACAAAAAGCTTTAGGAACCCAAGTAAACTTAAGTACAACATATCATCCACAGACTAATGGACAAAGTGAAAGAACGATACAAACTGTAGAAGATATGTTGAGAGCTTGTGTTATAGATTTTGGTGGAAATTGGGATAGTCATCTGCCATTAATAGAATTTTCATACAATAACAGCTATCATATTAGTATTGGGTTAGCTCCATTTGAAGCTCTGTATGGAAGAAAATGTAGATCACCTCTGTGCTGGAATGAAATAGGTGATAGACAACTCACAGGTCCTGAACTAATCCAAGAAACCACAGATAAAATTACTGAGATTAAAAACAGGTTGTAAGCAGCCCGTGATCGACAGAAAAGCTATGCAGACAAATGAAGAAAGCCATTGGAATTTCAAATAGGAGACAAAGTTTATTTAAAGATATCTCCCTCTAAAGGAATTTTTCGGTTTGGAAAATCCAGTAAGCTAAACCCTAGGTATATTGGTCTATTTAAAATTCTTGACAGAATTGGTCCTGTGGCATATAGGTTAGAATTACCTCAAGAATTGAGTGAAGTACATAACACCTTTCATGTGTCCAACCTTAAGAAATGTTTAACCAATGAAACCTTAAAGGTACCAATCCAAGAAGTCAAAATAGATAGGAAACTTCATTTTGTAGAAGAGCCAATAGCCATTGTAGACTAGGAAATAAAGAAACTAAGACAGAACAAAATTCCTATAGTGAAAGTTAAGTGGAATGCAAAAAGAGGATCAGAATATACTTGGGAAATAGAAGATGAGATTAAGAAGAAGTACCCCTACCTATTCAGAGGTAATAATTATTTAAGTATTCTAAATCACACTTCAAGGAATTTTGGGACGAAATTCTTTTAACGGGGGGAGAATATGACAACCCTAAAAATTTTATTATAACATTACGATAACATCTTATGTTATAATTGCATGTCTAGTGTGTATATATATATATTTTAACGTATGCATGTTTGCATGCATGCCTATTTAGGTACAAATTTACGTATGCATGTATATATATGCATGAGATTTACGTGTGCATGCATGAATATATACATGGATATTTATAAATACATGTATATACCTATATATAAGCACATGCTTTAGACTTATGATTATTTGCATTATTAATATGTGTACTATAGATAAATATAGTTGCGTGTCTACTAAAGACTTACGTATACATGCATGAATATACGCCTATAAATACATCCATATATACGTACAAATCAAGTGAATCAAAACCTTCAAAACACTAAGATTAACATTGAACCCAAAAGCACCAAAACCACCACAAACACACCTTAAACTCTCGGTTCATTGGATCATTTAACACCGATCAAGATAAGAATTGCAATGATAACATGGTGACTCTTAAACCTCCATTACTGGACACCTAGCTATACATAATCATTACAAAATAAATGTGGCAACACTCTTGAAAACTCACGGTCAACATGCATGCACCATCAATTCTCTTCTCATGCCACCTAAACTCACCTAATGACTAAGCATACCTAAGAGGGACACTCACCAAAACTAGGGGTAGGTATCATGATGGCAACCGAACCCATACACCCTTAAAACTCTCGGAACTTTAGACATCCATACACCACAACCAAAAACCAATTTCAAAGCTTGCATCCCTCGGTTTCTACTCCACCCGCGATCACCACCTTCAAACTCATATCTCTTGGCCTCTCAACCATTACAACCGTACTGCATCACCATCACCAACCGTAACCAACATCACCATCATCATCACCATCACACCCGTAACCATCACCCTAACACCATCTTTTACACCACCATCGCACACCATCACCAACACCACCATCGCACACCATCACCAGCACCACCATCAAGCCATAGCCAAACATTCACAGCCTTTCTCTCGGTTTTTAAGCAGTAAACACCACCCAAAGAGGTGTAGTTTCTTTATCCTTAATATCTTTCAAAAATCTAAGGTAACATATGTGTTATAAAACACATGTATAATTAGTTTTGGTATTAAAACACCAAAACCAACCTTGAAAGTATTTTAAGTTCCTTAATCACAAGTTATAAGCTACAAAAACTCAGAAACTTATGGTAAAAAGATATATTTTGAATTTACAAAAATTAAATCTTGTAATTATTCAAGAAAATCTAGAAAAATATTAAACAAATGCGATTGTGGGAATAAACATAGAAAAATCCTCATTTATATACTAAAATATTATTCTGGAAACTTTGACAAAATTTTGATAAGTAAATAATTTATATAAATTATTTTAATAAATAAAAATAGAGAAAAATATTAAAAATAGGAATAAATTCGGGAAAATTCTGATAAATTCATAAGATTATTTTTTTGAGGTATAAATACCTCTGGAATTATTTCAGAATTTTATTTCCTTATTATAATTAAGATATGAATTTTTATGTATTCTACATTGAATAAATAAAAATAAATACTTAACGTAAATAATAAATTCTGAGAAAATCATAAATGTAATATTAAATCTGTAAATACAGAATATATAATTTTCATAATTTTGGAGTAACATAAGTATTTTTACTAAATATTAAGATTATTGTAGAAATTCCAGAAACTGTTCTGCTTTTATTTAGACCTTGATATGTTTATTTGATGTTCTATTTTATATAAGAGATTATCTGTAAAATTTTAAGAATTTATTGATTGCAAAAGCTATTTTGATGAATTTTGGGAATATTGTGGGATTTATATAAAATAATCTGTTAGGAATTCGATGTTGTAAAAATTATGGGAAGCTACAAACTGTCCATATTATATTCTATAAAAGTTCGGTGATTTTTGGATATCAGTAGCTATTTTGATGATTTTTAAGAATTTTGGAATAATTACAACTATTATGTGTAGTTAAATAAATTGAGAATTTTTAGAGGCCCGAAGGTGTTTCTATAAAATTAACCTTTTACCGTCAATGAAAACCAGAAAAAAAATATTTAAAGTATTATCTAACATTTGATATTATTTCTAGGTTATCTCGAGAACTGAGAAAGGTGAGTTCATAGCCTTATTTTCAACCGTTTGGTATTCAAGAAAATTTTGGGGGAAAAAGTATACTGTTTGGGTTGATGTATTATTTTGAAAATATTTTTGTTGTTTACTGTCATTTGCGAATAACAACCATTAGTTCGAATGAGGAACCGTCCGATAATATTAGTAGCGCTACTTAGGAGAATATTTGCACCAACCGGATGAGGGTTGCTGCTATTTTCCTGCACCTAACCGAATGGGGGTTGCGATGTAATATTATCTGATTTTATGAATTATTTCGTGATAGTATGATTATGTTGTGAACAGGTTTGGTTGTAATTGATACATCAACAAAATATTTGTCTGGTTATAAACCTATGTTCTCACCAACATTTTTGTTGACCGGTTTAAGTGTACTTTTTCAGGAAATAATGAGTAATTCGTTTGACTTTAGCTTCGAAGTTCACAACGGATGGGGCGAAGTAATTGGGAGAGTCTGCGTCACGTTAACCGTTAACATAGTTGACGGAAACGTGTATGTCGACGCTCATTTTCATAGATTCTAGACATGCTGTGATCTAGTTGTAAACAATTACATCTAATTTTGTAACTTACGTAAAAGATGTAATTCCACTATTATAAATAAAGCATGTCGTGTGTTATGTTTTATGTATGTATGATTATTGTGTTTATTTCACTGTAAGCAATGTACTCTGATAAAAGCTAGTCACATCCCAACCAGCATTCGTTCACGCTTCCGCCGGGATATGACACCCGAGCACAAATGGAGACTTGTGTCGCGTTTAGTCAATAACCATGACAGCCTAGTCATAAGCATAACAAAAAGAATGATCACATAAGCATAAATAATAACTTGTAAAGTAAATTCCCACAACCTGGGAACAAGTGAACAAATGAACAAGTTTAATCAACCAAGATTGATGTTGAACAAAAGATGATAAGTCACAAAAATGCATCCTAGGGTCCCCTCTAAAAGGCAGCACTCCTAGAATCTTCAATTACCTTGATCACCTGAAAAGATATGCTCAAAACGGTCAACATAATTGTTGGTGAGCTTCGCAGGTTTTAATTAATAAAAGATGTTTGGATGAAAACAACTTGTAAGTTTAATAAGAGTTACCGCGACTACACTTATGTGTAAGCGGTTTTACAAGATATAGATAGCTACAGCCAAACCTATACATCAGTTCCACACAGGAATTGATGGCTGTAAAGAAAGCATCCCATAAGTTGTACATGACATAGCAAGATCCACGAAGCGCATACGTATAAGTTACAACCAAACCAATCCTTAGGTCCCATTACCGGGATTAATGGTTGTAATGGATGATCGGCTTAGAAGAACCACACAGAAGAACCACACAGCCGATGCATCCATCAACAATAGCAATCACAGGTAGCATCAATCAACACATAATATCAAAGTAGTAGCGCATAGTAATGTAATACCACCAAGTAACATACAAGGTGGTAACATAGCATAGAGTCAAGTTCATATAGCATCAATCAACAAGATAAGCAAGATAAGATACTCATAAAAGTAGCAGTCACCTTCCACTAGGGAAGATGCTTGAAATCAAGTTAAGTAGGTGAGCATTCTTTTCCCCCAAGTTGAAAATATTTAAAAGGTTTTAATAGAATAAAAAGGGGCTACGAAACTCACGGAATAGATGATAAGCACGTATGATGAATATTACCAAAGGTAGAATGCTATGAACGGTCAAACACCTATTGACAGTTACTGACAGGCATTAATATGAGCATAAGGCATAAGATAACATTCGATTAGTTCGCGCTGTTTCGGTTCGGTCGTGGGTAGCACACACAAGCAGGCATACACATATCAGACCTTATGTAGATCCAAGTATTAAGAGTAGTTGTCACACCCCCACTGATAGCGGAAACACGGGGATGCGAGCTAGACGGGGTCGTCATAACACATGGTTAACAATTGAGATGCAATATAGATATGATGACAAGCGTGTCATGACGACACCCGTACACAAATGGAGATTTGTGTCGTGTTCAGTCAATGTTCACGACAGCATAGTCATACGCATAATATCAAATGATCACATAACGTATAGATTAATATTGTTTAGTTTTCCCACAACCCGGGAACAAGTATTCAAAAGAATGTTATTTGTTTGGTTGACTGCAACAATGTACAAAAGAATGTATGTTCAGTCTCAAAAATATGCTTCCTAGGGTCTCCACTAAAAGGCAGCACTCCTATTACTTCAATTACCTTGCTCACCTGAAAAGAAATGCTCAAAACGGTCAACATAATTGTTGGTGAGCTTCGCAGGTTTTAAGTAATAAAATATGTTGTGATAAAAACGGTATGTAAGATTGATAAGAGCTACCGCAACTACACTTATGTATAGGCGGTTTTATCAGTTTTAGATAGCTATAGCCAAACCTATACATCGGTTCCTCACGGGAATTGATGGCTGTAAAGAAGACATTTCCAAAGTGTAATAGTTTAGAAAGACGTAGCAAGATCCACAAAGGGCATACGTTTAGTTTACAACCAAACCAATCCTTAGGTCCCGTTACCAGAATTAAGAGTTGTATTGAAAGATTTCCCATTGTTTAACATGTTTTAAATGACGTAGCATGATCCACAAAGCGCATACGTTTAGTTTTTATGACGTAGCAAGATCCACAAAGCGCATACGTATAGGTTACAACCAAACCAATCTTTAGGTCCCATTACTGGAACTAATGGTTGTATTGAAGGGCAATTACGTAGCAAGATCCACTAAGCGCATACGTTTAGTTTACAACCAAACCAATCTTTAGGTTCCATTACCAGAACTAATGGTTGTAATGGATGCTCGGCAAAGAACCACAAAGTAGAACCACGAAGATGAGCCACACTACCGAGAGCATCCATGGTCAATAGCATTCACAAATAACATCACACAATGCATAGCATCAAGTAATTGCACATAGTAATGTAAAGCCACCAAGTAACATACAAGATAGCAACATAGCATATAATCAAGTTCCAACAATCCATGTCTCAATTAATCAGGATCATCACATAGCCTAGTTTAAGCACATTTTTTTAGTATATCGGGGATGCTTATATATAGGGTTCCCCGCAGCGTTCCTATCACATCCACGATATACCTAGAATGATTCCTAAACCAGCTACTTGACATCCATTTAACCTTAGCTTCAATCAACAAGTTAAGCGAGATCAATTAACCATAAGAGTTGCAGCAGTCTTCCACTAAGGAAGATGCTTGAAAATGTGTTAGTAAGCGAGCATTCTTTTCCCCCAAGTTTGAAAATGTTTTAAAAGTTATATAAGCGTAGAAAGGGGCCACGAAAAATAGATGATAAACACGAATGATGAATATCCTCAACGGTAGAATGCTATGAACGGTCAACACCTATTGACAGTTACCGACAAGCATTAATAATGAGCATATGATATAAGATGATGTTCAATAGGTTTGGGTAGTTTCGTTTCGGTCGTGGGTAACACTTGCACGCAACACACACAGAACACAGGAAAAACTTCACACACAATGATTCCATTCGCACGACAAGACCAGACGCACGACTGGACACTCCATTCGCACAAATCAACTTTCAGTCATGCGAATTAGCTACATTCGCACGACTGAACTCCCCTTCGTGCGACTAAGCACTCAGTCGTACCACACAGTACCCAATCGCACGACTCAGTCTTCCATTCGCACGATTCAACCCTCAGTCGTACGAATCAGCTTCATTCGTACGGCTGAATCTTCATTCGTACGACTGGATCTTCAGTCGTGCGATACACACAGGCGCACACATTCATCCGTATGGACTCAATCGCACACACTCTCAATCGCATGGACTCAGTCGCACGACTCACCCCAGTCGCACCACTCAGTCGCACGATAGACTCAAACGCATGGACTCAGTCGCACGACTCACCCAGTCGCATGACTCAGTCGCATGTTCGACCCAGTCGCCCTGTACAGCAGGTCGCGACTGCTGAAGTGCAGAGCAGCGCCCAGCTGCTCCGAGCACGAGTTTTACACTCCAAGAACTTCTAGAAACACACATCCTAACATGTCTAAGTAAGAAACACACACTGGAACGCAACACACAAGCCCACACGACCTCATGTGCTCGGATGAACCCGAACACCCGAAACCCTAGAAAACGCAGAAGTTAAATCGAGCAAGAAACGGGTCAAACAAGGTTATCTACCTGCTAGGAGTGAGTATTCACGATGATAACCAAGATTTGACGATGAAAACACAACAAACGGACCCGATTTCGGTGCTAGTTCGAGAGTGAAAATGGAGAAGAAGGAGAAGAAGCGATGAAGATGAAGATGATGTGAAGAATGGCTAGGAAATGGGTATTTATACCCAGCCTAGTTTGGCTATTTGTCAAGTCTAGTTCCTGCACTTAGCTCCCGAATCGCCAAACTTGCTTCGGTTGAAAACGACGTAAACACGTGCGTTATATTAATTATAGGGAAGTATTTAATATTGTTTGTTTCTCGAATATGTTGTTATTAATGATGTTTATATTAGATAACATAATATAGTTAGTGATGTCAGTCGTGACATTCGTGAGCATTTTGGGCGATATGATTGCAAATATTGATAACACCACTAAAACGGAAAGCTAATCAACCATGATGTCCTCACGAATAACCCATAAGGATGAAAAATGAATGCTCTAAGGATAGTTAACGAGATTTCACGTTAGATGGCAGACCTTGAAGTGACGGATGTCACAGTAGTCGTCATTGCTAATGACATCCGTATGGGGATCCCATTATTATAAAAGATAGTGCTTGTTAAATATTTGTAGTCCCAAATGGGTTGTCGATAATTGTAAAAGATTAGGTTATTTTAAATTGAAATAGTATGTGCCTGTTGATAGCGTTGACTTTAATCTTTGTGGTCAAGCAATGACACTTTATTGATGTTACCTTATCATCACAAGACATTCAAAAAGGGAATTCACACATACACGCATCATCAGTTACATAACAGGACCGGACGCACGACTCAACCCTCCATTCGCACGAATGGACCTTCAGTCGTACGAATCAGCTTCATTCGCACGATTGAACCTTTATTCGTGCGACTGGCCTTTCAGCAGTGCGACTCACGCACAATCGCACACAATCTCATCCGCACTAACTCTATCGCACGCACATTCACTCGCATGGACTCAATCGTACACACATTCAATCGCACACACCCAGGCGCATGACTCAGTCGTGCGATTCACCCAATCACACGACTCAGTCACGTGACACACCCATACACATGACTCAGTCGTGCGATTCACCCAATCGCACGGCTCAGTCGCGTGAACAGACCCAGTCGCGAAGAACAGCAGAATCGCGACTGCCGAGTGCAGAGCAGTCTCCGGCTGCTCCGTGCACTCATTTTACACCCCAAGAACTTCCAGAATCCATATTCTAACATGTCTAAACAAGAAACACACTCAGAAACGTAACACACAAGCCCACACGACCTCATGTGCTCGGATGAACCCGAGTGTTACAGACCAAACGGAAGAACTCAACCCAAAAGACTAGTCTGATGGATGAGGGAAGCCATTTAGCCTATAAATCCCACATCAATTGCCCATACAACCGATGTGGGACAAGTCCCATACCTTGCAATTGTTTCGGTCCATAACATTCGCCCCTCCTTAAGGACCAACATCCTCGTTGGTCACGGCCACGTTGGTCACGGCTGGCTCTCTCCAGGCCACCACTTCATGGGCCACCACTCCGAGGTTGGCTCTGATACCACTGTTACAGACCAAACGGAAGAACTCAACCCAAAAGACTAGTCTGATGGATGAGGGAACCCATTTGGCCTATAAATCTCACATCAATTGCCCATACAACCGATGTAGGACAAGTCCCATACCTTGCAATGGTTTCGGTCCATAACACCGAGCACCCGAAACCCTAGAAAACGCAGAAGTGAAATCAAGTAAAAACGAGACAATCAAGTTGTCTACCTGCAATGATGGAGTGGACTAGGTTGTAGGTGACTTCTAGACGACGAAAACGAGACCAAATGGAGCGTTTTTCGTGCAAAAGTGAAGAAGATAGGTGGTGAAGAAGAAAATGAAGGAGAAGTGAAGAAGATGAAGAAAATGGCTGGGAAAGGGGTTTTTATACCCATCCCAAGTTTGCAAAAAGTCAATTTTAGTCCCTGCACTTTGCCCCCGGGTTCCCAAATTTTATTTCGGTTGAAACGACATTAATTAGGCTTGTTTTATTAATGATGAAAGACGTAGTTAATGATATTTATAATTTAAAAATGGTTTTATTTATAACATTAGGTTTATATAAAAATGGTGCGTTCAATGATAACGGGGGCAATCTTAGAAAATGTTTTAAGATGATGACAATGCAAGCAACGATAGCACAAGCACAAAGATAACCAAGCAAGCAAATATGATATCAACATAGATGGGTTACAGAGATGAGGAATGACCGATAACAAAAGTTAACCGAAAACATTAAATGACGGACCTTTGGTGACGGATGTCATACTTTTTGATGTAACTGCATGTAATGTATCTAAAGGTAAATACAATACTCTTTGTAAATATGATGTAAAAAAGTGTAATGTAAAATAGTAAGTTTACTAAATTTATAAACATATATTTAGATATAGATACATTTATAAGTACAGTGTGAGTAAACTAGACATTTTTAAAGTTTTTACTATATAATGTGGTATGTTTTCAGAGGATTACGTGTAAATACTAATACTAAAACACTACCATGTAAATTCTAATACTAAAACACTAACATATAAATACTAATACTAAAACAATCAAAGTGATTTAGGGGGTTTTATAAACGAAAAACAAAGAATTCTTAGAAACACAAAGAATTCGAGCAACGAAAATCCCCAGAATAGTTTATGTATCGTATGATTTACACACATTATCATAAACAAAGACCTATATTCAAGCAAAGAGAAACCTTCTACATATTTGCAAACATGAATGAATTTAGGAGGACATACCTGTTTTTTGATTTTCTTGTGTTCAAACTCCAAATAGAGACATAAAATAAAGCAAATGATCATGTTTATAAAGGTGCGTATAGAGTATTTCTGAAAGAACTTTATAAGATCCGTATGAATAATTGCTAATGAGAAAGAGAAAATTGTTGGGAATAGATTTTGAATTTTTAATCAAATTGATATTGAATTTCACATACATAAAGAAGAGGTATTGATTTGATATTTGCTTTGGGTAAACTACTAAATCAAATCTACATAAAAAAGTATTATTTTATCAAAAACATTTAATGAGGTAATAAATTTACCAAGTTACCCTCAAACCTTAGTAATGAATCTGTAAAAGTAATAAAATATTACTAGAATTTCTTGTCCATTAGATTAATATGTTTGGATTAAATCAATGGCCCAACTAAGTTAAAGAGTTCTCACACATAGTATGAGTTCTTATTAGAACTTTACTCTCTCTCTCTCTCTCTCTCTCTCTATATATATATATATATATATATATATATATATATATATATATAGGGCCCCCTGGTATTTTCGGGCCCTGCGGGAATGACCAGACTGCCCTGGCTCAGGGCCGCCTCTGTTTATGAGGATATAAATGATATCTACAAAGTTTTTTAATGGCATATATGATCCTTGAAAAGTTTTATAAGGATAGGTATTTTTAAAGTTTTGTAGGGGTATATATAATATTTTAAATTTTATCTAGGTATATATAATGAACATAAATTGACAGTGTTTTAACATCAATGGTATCTTTGTACGTTATTATAAAAATGTATACTGAATTTGTCATTTCATTAATGCGTGAAATATGTATTGGAATGTAACAACGGCCTCCGATGACACATACTCGAGAGTGTTATGCACTGATATATAGAACAAATAGTAATTAAAGAATTCACAATGAAAGTCTAACTTTAATTAAATGGTACAAAATATTGAATATCTGTCAAATTTAGTATAATATTACATCAGTTTAATCATACTAAAAATTTAAGTCTTCAATAGCACTCTAGACCCATATCTGTCACACCCTCAAAATCCACGTGCGAAGTTTTACCACGAGGCGTGTGAACAAACCAGGATCACAGTCAATAGTTACTCGGAACGACTCTATATGCTACGTTTAACATAAATCAAACCAGAGTTCAAACTTTAAAAATCGTGCGGAAGCGTATTGTAATAAAACAAACCCAAAATATAAAAATGTATAAAATGGCAAAACTGCGCCAACCAACTATTTAAAACCCAAAATGTAAAGATAAACAAACGTATCATTGTTTAAGTGTTAGGATGCATGCTTGACTCGTGCAGTGCTCCTACTGGCAATCCGGATTAACGACCTAAGAATAGCATACTAAAAGTCAACACATTGGTTGGTGAGTTCAAGAGTTTGCGTATAAACATAACAGTTTAACAATAGTGATATATATAAGCATGTGTATTGTAATAGATAGCTAGTCCACTAACAAATAGATATTAATACATAGTGATTTTGCAATTGAAGCTGACTGTGTTATGTTTGCCTCCTGTCACGACTTTACCATATCGTGACAAATGTACATAGGACAAATTGCACCCGGTTGACCTCGAGTCACACAGGTGGGGCTCGTCAGACCCAGTAGTACTACCCAAGTTTCCCCGCTATTCAATATTAACAATTCGAAAGTGTGAGGACTTTATCATGGTAAACAACACTATATTAATATCATACACATCTTAAATATAAAAAGCGTTTGTAACATTACCAGTATGCTATCTCCCCCAAAAGAGATTTAGTAAAACAGTGGGGCATGAACTCACCTGATACGCGTATTGTGTACTAGAGTTTACTTGAAAGACAAAGTAAACAGTCAACCCTCAGAGGTTACCTAGATCACGTAAGTACATGAGTTTGTGTAAACAGTGAATATGAGAAACCCTAAGTGCACCATAACCAAGGACTCAAGGTTTTAGAAGAATAGATATGTTTGACCCAGTTGACCCATTGACCCGTTGGTGACATTATGTGTTGTAAACCATTTAAACAGACATGAGCATATATCATACAAGTCATGTAAGTTCTTAGCATCTAGCATACTCAGTGTGTTCATAATACAACTAGTGTATCATATAAAAGGTCGGATCATGCATAACCTACTTATATGACCTATAACCATGAATTAGCATATACGGGTCAAAACAGATAATCTACCAAATAACTATCCATACTAACCACAACACATCCAATATGTCCAATACATACAACATACATCAATATGATCCATTTCCAGTTCCAAACATGATGTCCTAGTTACTAATCAACATACCAAACCATACATGATCTCCAAAGTGCATAAATCACATAACAACCTAATAAACATTCCATACCACCAAATTAACAGGTTCTACCACATTAAACATCCACAACAAGCATTCTAATATGATCCTAAAGCCATGAATAAGTCCAATTCCCAATATCCAAGGTTCATGCATAATAAAGTTTCCCTTTTGGGAAAGTTCATCCCAAAACCTACTAAACACCCAAGGTACATACAATTCATCAATAATATACTATTTCAAGCTTATAACAACATCCAAGCATGATCAACAACATCAAACCAACCTAATTCATCAATTCATATCTAAAAAGTTTCTACTTTTGGCAAGATATGAACAACAACATCCAACCTAAGATTTCTAGCATTCATAGCACCAATCTAGCATTCATATCATAATCCCAATATTCATACAACATCATTAACACCCTAATACCATCAATTCATCATTGAATTATCAAGTTCATGCACAAAAGTTACTATTTTTAGTAAGTTACTATTTTAGTAACCTATGAACAAAGTTCTCAATTCACCAATTTCTTGCATAATTCATGTTTTCTAACATTCATACTAACTAATTAACATCCCAACAACATCAAACAACAATCAATTCCACAAAAGCCCTAAAATTTTCGAATTAGGGTTCATGTACATCAAGGTTCATAATCAATCAATCAAAAGTGTAGTTTTCTTGCATAATCAACTTTAAACAACATACATACAAACTAACTAACCTATTATCATCAACAAAACATCAAGATTTCAGCAACATAACACCCAATTCGCAGCCTAGTTCTCGGTTTTGCCATGAACACATGAAAACTCATAAAAGTCTAACCTTTAAACTTGTAATGGCTTGCAATTGAAGGTTCTAATATGTTGTAATGCTTGAAATCGATCCAAATCAGTGAGTTATTGGTTGTTCTTGGCTGAAATCGCAAGTAGAGAGGATGGGGATGGCTGTTTGCGGTCGATGGGTTACATGGGAGGCTAGGTTTATGTTTTGTTTAGTCCAATTTACAAGAATACCCCTTTTAAACCCTTGTGTTTTGTGTTTTATAACAATTAGTCCTTAAACTCCTTTTTAAAGGTGCTTCTAACTAAATTATTAATCATATAAACTAATAATATCCATTACATATTTTATTTTATAAAAACACAAGACATACGAATTAACACACGCGTTTCCGCGTTACGCGATAAAATTCTCAAATAGTCTTTATATCGCGTAAGCACATAAGCATAACACAATAATCATTTAATCCATTAGATTATTATTAATTTAACATTATTAGTTATTATTAAGTCACCAACGTCAAACGACAACTAGTGTGTGCTTACGACGCGTGTATGTAAAACTTAACGGAACTAACGGAGTTTGGTAACAGAAAATCACCGGATGTCACAATATCTCTTCATAAGAATAGTCTGTAACATGCAATCTCTACAACCACTTAACACTTAGGATGTGTGTCAATAAAACTATTTAACACTCAACATATAAGACTGATGAGTTTATAAACATAACACTTCCTCAAAATGCATGAGTATTGACTATAGTATCAGACAGATACATCCATGTCAACACAAATATGAACAGTGTCATCACACTATGTTCATATATTCATGCTATGTATACAAAATCTACAAGCCAAAATAAAATCATGTAAGCATCTTACCAAATATTATCATATATCATAGATGCTATACATGGTTGATTCTACGGTTATTATCAGTTAATTGAAAATCACATCTTCTTTTAGAAATAGTTTGTAGAAACTCACCTCAATTAATTATGTTTGTGAATCGTTTACTCAGGTTCACAGCCTTAAGGTATTATCCTATGGATAAAATAATATTATTTATGCTATATTCTGCCTAGCAACTATCTAAGAGATAATCCGTTATTCTTGTCTCTTTGGTAGCAATATCCGGACACTTTCTCATGCCTTATGACAACCCTCTAGTACAACCCTTACTTGTTATCATATCTTGAGCATTTCCATTATGCACGTGCCAACCATCGGGGCTAGCCAATACCTTCCTGAACAATAATCATGTTTCCTAATAATAATAATAATAATAAAATAATTAAGTAGACATAAACTCAAATGAATATACAACTTAAAATTATACTATAATTTGATGTAGAGCCTATTCTACTCACGCACCAAAAACATTTATGAACAACACTCAAAGGGGTATTGTTGGTCTGGAATTCTCAGTATTAGAGCGTTCTATTAAAACTGATAATCCAAACACAACCCTAAGAATTTCTATCTACTGAGACTCCTAATAGATCCTGTGTTCTTTTTGCATCGATGTTGAATATGAATTTGAGGAGCTTCTCACAAGTATCCTTAATTAGTTCGTAAGTTTTAGATTTTATCATTATTATTATATTAAAAATAATTCATTGAGCTGCTTATTTTGTTTTCAATTATTTCTTCTAAAATATAATATATTATAAAATTATGAATATGTTGTTGTAATGAACTTTTTTCAATGTTTTGATTTAAGTTTCATTAAAAAGAAGCAGCATATAATAGTAAATGTTTGTCTAGAAATCACATATCCCTAATAGTCATTTTATGTGTTACATACACTTTTAAGAATATATGAAATATGAGTTTTAAATTTCTCGTGTTTTTAACCCAATGCAGTTACTGATATGGTACAGTGATTAACCCAACCGACCATGAGTAAAAAAATTGCCAATATTAATATTGGTATTCGCTTTTGTGGTTTTCCACAAGTCTAGATGATAACTATCAAACTTAGATCGTAGTGAGTGTAGTTAAAATTGTGGTGTCGTGTTGAACCTAACCAACTATGAGAAAGCATAGTCACCGCTATCGATATTTGTTTTTCTATTCTACAATAGCATTAATGCCCAAACTCAAGTCGTAGCAAATGTGGTTACCGTTGTCTTAATGCGCTGAGTTGAACCAATTATAAGCATTGATATTATCAAAACCGGTATTGGTATTCACTTTCATAATAAAGTGCTGAGCCGAACCAACATCGATAAAGAACAATGTCACGCCGCAATGCGCAGGAAAGAAACAACTAAACTTTCACCGACTTAACACAAACTTTTTCATAAAACAGGACTATGTTTATAAATTAGTAGCAATTATAAATGGTATTATATTCCCAAGTTAATATCTTACAAATAAAAAAATTATATATATATATATATAAATTATATATATATAAAAAATTTTATATATATATATATATGTATGTATATATATGTATATATGTATATATATGTGTGTGTGCATATATATATATATACATGTATATAGATATTTATATATATATGTGTGTATATATATGTGTGTGTATATATATACACATGTGTGTGTGTATATGTGTGTGTGTATGTGTGTGTGTGTATGTGTGACAAACTATGTATATATATGTATATATGTATATATGTGTGTGTGTATATATGTGTGTGTGTGTGTATATGTGTGTGTGTGTGCCTATATATATGTATATATATGTGTGTATATATATACACACACACATTTGTTTGTGTATATATATGTGTGACAAACTATGTATATATATGTATACATGTGTGTGTGTGTGTATATATATATATATATAGAGAGAGAGAGAGAGAATGAGAATGAATATTAACCATTATTTATTGAGATAACTCATTAACCCAACTAGTGATCCATAACAAACAATGTCATCATCACTATAAGTTGGAGTAAAAGTGGTAAAACTAGTGGTCTAAAATAAATGTTAAAATTTTAAATATATAAATATATCTTAACACGATATATTTAATTGTGTAATTTGTAAAAAAAAATAACATCTCACAAAAAAGTTAAGAATGATTTATAAAAGGGTGAAGTTTTTTAAAATGGAAGAAAATTTTAAAAAATGGGGGGAAAATAGTACATCATATCAGTGGTTTAGCACGATGTAAAAGTGAGTTACATTGTATAATTATAGTATAATTGTTTGTTACATTAGTGTTAACGAGTTATCATCATAAAAGTGGGTTAATAATCAATCCTTCCCCTATATATATATTCTTCAATACTGATTCCATTCTTTAAATCAACTAATAAAATTGTTGTTTTTTGATTTAAAGATCATGGGTTTAAATTATGATAAACAATTTTTTTACATAAAGTATAGGGTAAGAATTGGACCATCGGATAGCGAAGAGATCGAGAGCCTGCGCAACGCAAAAGCTAAATAAAGCAACAACTATTTTTTTAATCCAATATATGAACCGATGAATTAAAACTAATTTTAATTTAATCATTGTTATTAAGTTGGGTGGTCATGCCTCCCACTATATATAATACATTATATATATAATCCTAGTTAAGACTTTAAGTGTTAGGTTTAACGGAAGAAAATGATAGCAAGTGCGTGACTACAATGCAATGCACAATATGCATAGTTTAATTAGCACTAGTTCAATGTACTACTTACATAATGATGGTTATATAGCACACCCTCTTTCTGTTTTTTTTTCCTAATTCATACCTATCTTCTTAAATTGAATAAATGAAGATGGTAATCATAAAATATTCCACACCCGAACCTTTGTTGTCGTATGTACGTATGTATTTACTATGTATGTGTGTATATAAGTCTCCTTATTGTCTGTTATGACCTTTTTTGGTATAAACTCAAAGGCCTGTTAATATCTTGCTAATGATGAAATCTAGTAAATCACAACGTGTATTGTGTAATGTGCTTTAAAATTTTATGACAGGAACTTAAAATCTTTACTAAGAGAATCAAGTATATACTTATCACTACATGACCGATTAAGACATGTATGAGAGAATATGCCACATTAGGTCAATAGTGGTAAATCATAGTCAGTTTTGATCAATCATAATAAATCAGATTAAATCATTGATATATGTCAAATATATCAAATAGTAATATACGTTTCTAAATATGTATGCATGTACTCACGCATACATGTATGTAATTGATTTATGCGTAGGTATGTATGTACGTGTCATGTATGTTTAGACCTTAATTAGATTATCTATAATGATGTTTTTAGATCTTGTCTTATGTGTTTGGAACTTGATTAATTCTTTATCCCTAAAACTTTTGATCCATCATATAGAAAGTGTTAGATTATTAAATTTTCGAAGCTCGAAAGTTAACAAGAAAAAGAACAATTTATTTAATAAATTGATTTTAAAGGTTTAATTAATATCTTTACAT
Organism: Flaveria linearis; assembly: GCA_024085815.1. Classification (NCBI taxonomy): domain Eukaryota; kingdom Viridiplantae; phylum Streptophyta; class Magnoliopsida; order Asterales; family Asteraceae; genus Flaveria; species Flaveria linearis. The sequence goes on along the minus strand of JABSNV010000244.1, from coordinate 193,308 downwards.
GATCAGCAAAAGCTAAAAGATAATAGTATGTATATTTCAATATTTTGAATATTATGTTTTGTCATGATCACACAGTTTGGAACAGAAACTACCAAGAAATCTCTCAAAGCATCTAAAAAATATCGCCACTTTTCATTAGTCTTTCTTGGCATGCAATCACTCGGCAATTAAAAAGGTCCATGATGTGATCAAATCATGCAACTCATTAAATTTGAGTACAATTTTTCGTGCAAAAGTTACAACTAAACAACGTCACAACCTAAAATAAATGAACATAAACAAACTCGATCTCACTAAAAATGTTTTTCTCTTAATTTTTGATTTCACATCTTAGTTGTTTATAAACGTTTCAATCCAAATGACTACAAATTAAGATACTCTTTCCATGTAGCCATCTCGTGTGCTACATCCAACATGGTTGGTCTAGTCGACGGGTTTTGTTGCGTACATATCAACCCGAGTTCAATGAGCTCCAAAACCATGTCATGCAATAGGTTACTATTGCACGATGCGACATTAGTATTAACCGGTGGGTAGGTTACAAGCGTTTGTTTTATGATGGATTCAAGTTTGTGCGGATAGTGGGTTTTCACCCACTCATGCAAGCTTAAATTTTCATAACAAAACATATCTGTGGGTCGTTTTCTTGTCACCATCTCCAACAATAAAATCCCAAAACTGTATACGTCTCCTTGTGATGATGCTCGTCTACCCATACCGTATTCTGTATACGACAATGCAAGTATATGTTAGTGATAACTATGATTAAAAATAAATAGCGATGATTTTTACTCATTGTTAAAGGTATCTATTAAACGTGACAACACGTTTAAATTATCTGACCAATGACAAGGGACATCTGGTTATTTTCATACTCAAATCTAGACAGGATTGTATTCACTCGATAATAATTTCATATATATGTTATATTTTTATAAACATTAAAACACAGTGATCATATTTTTAAATGAATCAACACACAAACATTTGAGGTACTATAGATATATAGTATATATTCACTTTGACTCGTTATAAATAAAATTAAACTACAATTTTGTTAATTCATAAGCAAATGAGTTGAATTCATCTTGTATCTATAACTAATAAAACTAACGCATTACTTACCAGGAGCAATGTAACCGATTGACCCGCAAAGCAAGCCGTCAGTTGAGCTAGCCGAAGGGGAGCCTGCGGCACCCAGTGGAAACTTTTCAACGTCATCTTTCACCAATTTAGCAATACCAAAATCCGAAAGTACAGCATGCATATCATCATCAAGAAGAATATTACTTGGTTTAAGATCACAATGAGCCACCTTAATCGGTGCATAGTGATGCAAATAGGCTAACCCTTCGGCTACATCGCTTAAAATTCGAACCAACAGAACCAAGTTGATGAGGACCACCCCATCACGTGGGTACAAATGATCCTCAAGGCTCCCATTTTGCATTAAAGGCAAAACAAGAGCCTTGAAATCGGGTCTGCTACAGATCGTAATGATCCGTATCAGATTCCTGTGTCGAATATTCTTCAAAACTTCACATTCTTTATTGAAACTTGTCGTGATTTCCTCAGCTTTCACGTAATTTATAACCTTCACTGCGATCTTAGTATTGTCTTTGAGAATACCCTTGTAAACTTGCCCAAAACGACCCGACCCGATCAAATTGGAGCAGTTAAATCCTCCTGTTGCTTCCATGAGTTCTTGATGAGAGATTTTTGGGTAGTTTTGTTCTTTGCTTTCTTCTTCTTCTTGATCATACACACTTTTCCAACTAAATATTTTTGAAAATTTTCTCTTTGATTTCGATCTGAAAACTACTGGGATCATAGACAATATGATGAAGGTTGCAATAGCGAGTATAGTAAGTAAAATGGGCAACCGAATCAACTGTTTTTTTCGAGTGTTCTTGCAAATTGGCATCCCCTTGATTGAACGGCTGCAAAGTCTAGGATTTCCTAGAAAAGAATCAGTTTGTAGAGACGCAAAAGATACATTCCCAGAGAAATCATTGAATGAAAAGTTGAGTCGTTTCAATGTCAAAGATGCCGGGAAAGATTCTGGGATCTTTCCCGACAATCTGTTGAAAGAAACATCAAATGTTTCTAAAAATGGCAACTTCCCAATTGAACTGGGAAGTTGGCCTTCGAGTGCGTTGCCTGAGAGATTAAGGTGTTCGAGTGCAATGCAGGATCCGAGTTGTGCTGGAATCTCATCGGAAAAGTTGTTTGATGATAAATCCATAGCAAGAACCATGTTCATCTTGCTGAGCTCTAGAGGTAATGGTCCATGAAGGTGATTATAAGAGATGTTTAAGTACAACTTCAAGGTGCTCAATCTTGCGAATTCAGTCGGGATCAAACCCGAAATTTGATTATGTGAAAGATCAAGAATTTCTAAGTTTACACATTGTGCAAGGCTTGTGGGAATCGTTCCCACAAGCCTGTTTTTATGGAGCAAAAGTCTTCGTAGCTGAGAAAGACTTGAGAAACTGTCAGGAATAGAGTTCGTAAGTATGTTACTCGATAAATCGAGAAGACCCAACTTGGAAACATTCCCGAAACACAATGGGATTTCGCCACAAAGCAGATTATCCGATAGGTAAAGCCGTTCGAGTTTTGTCATTTGGCATATTTCCTTTGGGATCGTTCCGTTAAGAATATTGGTAGATAAGTTGAGCAAGGTAAGGTTTAAAAGATTATTGATATAAGGAGGAATACCTCCTGATATTTGGTTATCATCGAGATGTAACTGGACCAGACTCTTTGAAAGATTCCCGATAACATCAGGAATCTTTCCAGAGAGTCTGTTTCCAGCTAACTCGAGTTCTTGCAAATGTGGAGAGTTTCTTAAACCTGAAAAGAATTTGTCAAGTGGACCGGAAAAACGATTATAAGACAAATAAACAAACTCCAAATTTGTCAAATTCTTCACAATCTCAAACGGTAACTCTCCTTGGAAAAAATTCGACTCGAAATCCAACCATTTAAGCTTTGTGGAATTAGAAAGTGCTCGAGGTATCTTACCCGTAAGTCGATTTGACCAAACAAGTAGAAACCGTAGCTCTTTAGCATCACATTCTTCATTCAGCGGTATATTCCCGCTAATTGAGTTATTCGAGATATCAACATACTCCAAAGAAGACGACCCGTTACAAAAAAGTCCTAATGGGATATCGCCTTCGAGCTTATTACTTCCCAAATCAAGATATTGCAACCCTCGAAGAAATCCTAACTCGAATGGGATTCTCCCTCGTAGAAGATTCGACGATAAACTCAATTGTCTAAGTTTAGAAAGATACCCAACCTCTTTCGGAATGCCACCGCGAAAGAAGTTTCTAGAAAGATCCAAAACCGTTAACCGGGTAAGTTTAGAAATCACCGGAGATATGGTCCCGTGGAGCGAAGCTCCACTAAGGTCTAACTCGAGAACGGAATCACGGTTTTCATTGCACGTGATTCCTGTCCAGTTACAGAAATGAACTCGAGAAGAATTTTTCCAGCTATCCAGTATGTTTTCAGGGTCAGAAGCGACCGTGGAAACGAATGTGAGGAGGTACGCTCGTTCATTAAAACTCTGAGCGTTTTCTTCTCCTCCAGAAACAATTGAAAACAAAACCAAAAAGATGAAAAAGGAAATCATTTTTTGGAGAAAAGGATGAGAGATTAAAGGGATGATGGAATGAGAAGGGAACAGGAGATGCATATATAGGTCTCAGGTGGATAAAGGGATGTGATTAGAGTAATCATTATTATTAATTAATTAATCTGGGTTTATGCCTAACTACGGTTCTTAACATTTGGTGGCCTTAATATTTGACGATAAAAAGTCGACTAATGAGAGTGGGCCGTGTGGGAAAATTTGGTCCGTTGTATTAGACTATTAGGCTATTAGCCCTTAGACCCTTAAGTTTATGGATGAAATTAAAGAATTAAAGTACAATAATTGAAAGACAATATTACAAAAAAAACGTCCTTTAAGTTTATATAAATTACAGTTATCGTCCTTTATCTTTAAAAAGTACTTTAAACGTCCTTTATGTTAACATTTTGTAACAGATATCGTCCTTTACACTAACTGCCATTAAGTTTTTCCGTTAAATCAAGGGCAATTTGGTCTTTTTGACTCTAAAGGACTATTAATGTATTTTTTTCAAACATAAATGATGTTTTCTGTCACTTTTTTATCTTTTATTTAATTTATGTATTTTTATAAGAATACATATACATATGATTTTTATATAACGAATATATGTATATACATATAAATTCATACATAATTAAATATATTAAATATTTTCATGCACGTATAGCTAATTAATTATATTCACTCACGTCTTATATATATATATATATATATATATATATATATATATATATATATATATATATATATATAAACAAACAAACAAACAAACAAACCCAGTATATCAAGAGCATATATATATATATATTATACACATTATTTTTTTCATCCACGTATTTATAATATAAATAAATAAATAATATAAATTATACAATAGATATTTACAGATAATACGTGGATGAAAATAATTAAATAATATATATTATGTTATTTAAAAATAATATGTAGATGTATTATTGTAAAAATACATAAATTATGTAAAATAAAAGAGTTGCAGAAAACGCCCTTTACGTTTGGAAAGTCTACATTAATAGTCCTTTAAAGGTAAAAAGACCAAATTACCCTTGACTTAACTAAAAAAAGTTAACGACAGTTAGTCTAAAGGACGAATTCTGTTATAAAACGTTAACATAAAGGATGTTTAGAGTACATTTTAAAGATAAAGGACGATACCTGCAACTTTATATAAACTTAAAGGACGTTTTCTGTAATTTTGTCTAATTTAAATAGGGTCCTGCTGGGGACACCGCATGAGTTTTTGGGAAGAAACCGGATCAAAAGGTCACGGTTTGACCAAACCGTGACACTTTGGGGAGAAACCGGATCAAAAAGTCACGGTTTGCCCAAACCGTGACACTTTGAGATATTTTTTTTGAATCAAAAGGTCACGGTTTGGCCAAACCGTGACACTTTAAAATATTAAAAAATTTAATAAAAATATTTGATTACATCACTTCAAATAGCTTTTCACAAGTATTAAAGATGTCTACTGGGAAAAGAAGAATGAAAAGAATAGCTTTTCACCAGTCTCATATATATATATATATATATATATATATATATATATATATATATATATTAAAATTAACATCGAAGGGACCTTGTATTATTGTGTGTGTATATGTGTATTTTTAGAGCTCATAATTGCATGGGTGGTGATTGAGTGTATCTTTAGAGCTCATAATTGCAGTAGGCGTAAGTTCCAGTAAATTTGTTTTTTTATTTGTTTTTTAGCTTTTTATATTTATTTATTGTTTTTATGTTTGTAAATATTATACCCAATATGTCACGGTTTAGCCAAACCGTGACATATACACCACCAAAATCAAGAAACCCGCTCCTAATAATTAACCCAATCCCGAGTTACACAACATTCTCTGGCCAATATGTCACGGTTTAAATAGTATTTTTTAAGAATTGAAATACATTAAAAGTTATTTCTTAAAAACTAAAATACATTAATTCATATTTGTTGCAAATTAAAATACATTAAAAATTACTTCTTGAAAGTTAAAATACATTAATTCATATTTTTGGAAATTAAAATACACTAATAAAATTGACATTTATATACACTTAAGTTAGTTTTTAAGTTAGTTTTTAAGTGTTAGTTTGTTTGTTATATATGTACGTAATACTAAAAATTTTAATAAAAGAAAATTTGAATCCTATAAAAATATTATAAGTTACAAATTGAACAAAATATCTTACATTTTTATTATAAAAAAATTAAAAAAATTAAATATTATACCCAATATGTCACGGTTTGGCCAAACCGTGACATATACACCACCAAAACCAAGAAACCCACTCCCAATAAGTAACCCAATCCCGAGGTGCAGAACTTTTTCTGAAGCCCAATATGTCACGGTTTGACCAAACCGTGACATCTAGGCTTCAATATGTCACGGTTTGGCCAATATGTGACGGTTTGAATCGGTTTTTTTCAAATACCTACGGTGCGCCTAGAAAACCCCTTTAAATAATTTAATAGTTTGTATTTGTTATCGTATTGCTTAGGTTTATGTAACATTTTATCAGGCTTTTGTAGATACCTATATATGGTTATAGTATTTCTTAGGTTTGTTTTAAATTATTATGGTCTTGAAGATACAGATAGATACTTATTGTACTAAAATTATTAGGCTCTCATAGATATTGATAGATGGTTATCATGTTGCTAAGGTCCGTCCTATGAATTATAAAGGATTTCATCCATACCACTATATGGTTGTCATATGCCTTAGGTTCGATCTATAAATTTTAGAAGCTTTCATCTATACCCATTGATACCCATTGATGGTGTTATCATATCACATATGTTTAACTCATATATTTAGGGGGCATTTGTCAATAACGATAGATGCTTATTATATTGCTTATTTTCACCCTTTTGAATTTTAGAGGCTTTTATCTATGCCGCGGGACGGTTATCATAGTGTTTAGGTTCGGTCTATGATTAATTTTAGGGCCTTTCAAATATACTGATGGACGGTTATCAAGTTGCATGTTGTCAAATTTTCATACAACTTAAGAAATGAAGTGGGTAACATCTCATTGTGCCTAACCTTCATTGTTTGGATTTGTTTTAGTGGATGCTGAGTTATGATATAAAATAATGAATGATAGGTGATCCACATTCATAAGCATGATTATTTGTGTTTACATTAGACCAACACAGAACACTATCATTCTCTTAAAATATTTTTGAGAATTTATAGTTTCATATGGTGTGTATAATAATGCTACATTAAGAATAAATTGTTGAAAGATGATTTTACAACAAAAAGGTATGAAATACTGAAAAGAGTATAATACTGCTTTTATGGTAGCTGTTTTGTTGATTCAAGTAATTGCATAATGATGTCATTATCATGGTATCCAATTGTGTATTTTAGGTACATTTGAATGTTGTTCTTTTAACACGTAACCCTTTATGGTGTGTAAATTCTATATCGTCCTAATGTTATTTGACTATTAGCTGGGTAACAATCTATTTTTAATTTCTTTAATGTCATGATGGCTAATTAAAGATTAGAACTTACGTAATGTGTATTGTGTGTTAACATGTTGAAAACAAAAGACTTATCCAACACTAGTTAAGCGTGTTGATTACTCAAACAATAACATTCATATTTCTAATAAACGGGTTACATAACGCGACACGTTTAACTAAACATGTTAGTTATTAAAAGTAACATGGATACATTTGAGAAACAGGTTAAGTTACGCAACATAAGACTTTTCACATGATTAAATATAAAATGCTCAATGATAGAAACAACATGAAATGTTTAGCAAGATTATTGCACTGCTTTCTTAATATAATTATTAAGTAATAAGTGTAAGGCCCTCCTTTCCAGGAAAACCTCACAGTTAGTCATTAACAGCAAAACATAGATTTAAAGCAATCATTTACTCATATATGTATAAATATATATTGCAGCGGAAAATACGGTGATTTCAATTCATTACATTGTAGATAAATTAAATATAAACATTGTTTTTATACATCAAAACTCCTTAAAATCTCTTTTAAGCTCTTCTTTATCAGGGATGTCAGTCTTCAAGTGCCAAGAAGCTTCAGTCCCATGCTTCTATCCCATAGCCCTAACTTTCACCTGTCAACTGATATGCATACAAAAGTCAGCTTCGCTGAGTGAATTCTAGGTTTACTTTACTAAATAACTTTTGTAAAATACATTAGCTTTATCAGTTGAAAATAATCATTGTCTATCAAAATATCAATACACACAAGCTATCACTTTATCAATACTTTATCATTTCTTGTTATTTATTTCTCTTCTTTATCCGTCAATTCTCTGTCACTATCGGCGCCTATGCTCGCATAGGACTTTACCGACACGCCAGTTAAGGACTTACTGTCGTACCCGATCAGGCCATTATTGTCATACCAATCCAGGACTTACTGACCTGCCTGTTCGAGCATTACTTTATCCACTTTATCCAGGTGAGGGCACAACGAATGCAACCCTCCTTTATCCAAATGCTTGCAAGGCTTTACTTTATCCAGGTACGTGTTATGGGTCTCATAACTTTTCTTTACGTTTCACTTTTATGTTTAAGTTATACATAATATAACACAACACATTACTAGGCAAATCGTCGCTACAAAGGTCATATCATCAATTCCTCAGGCAACCCTATTTCCATATAAAATAGCGTATAAAACTTTACTTCAAAAGAACTGATACTAAAGATATATATATATTTAGTATGCATACCGCCCCAAAACATTTAAAACATGTATAAAATAGGGGTTCTAGAACTCACCTGAACTTGTCCACGTAGCTTAAATATTAAGTCACTTAAGCTATAGCCTGAATACTCTAGCTGCACGAAAGTTAATACGCAAAAACGTCATTTTCTTCATAGTTTCGCCCACAGTTTCGCTGGTAGTTTCACTGCCAGTTTCGCTGGCAGTTTCGCTACCAGTTTCGCTGGGCAGCATTTCTGCCAGTTTCGCTGGACAGATTCGCTTCCATGGGCGCCCAACTTTCATTGGAATTTCCTAGTTTCGAAATGTCTAAGGTCAGCCTAAGTACTTAGCGAAGTTATCAGCGAAACTCTAGTTTCGCTCTAGCGAAACTGTAGTTTCGCTAGAAGTCCTTTTGTTTCGCTGAATAAATTAACAGTTTCGCTGGATTAACACTTAGTTTCGCTGGATCGGGGCCTAATTTCGCTGGATGAACAGAAACTAAGAACCAGCCCGTTTTTAACCCAAAATCTTAACTTTTTACGTCCAAATCCTTGGTTTACCTTCCATGAAACCAGATCTAACCTTTTTACACGTTTTCATACGTAAAAATTTGACCTTTATGTGTTTCTTTGAACTTTTCAAAACCCCAAAACCCTAGAATCCGGGTTTGATCTACAGAAGGCCTTAGAGGTCGATTCTTACCTTGTTTTGTTGCTCTTTCCTTAAGTTTTGATGCTCCAATCAACCAGATCTTCACTCTTCCACCTTTGAATCTCCAAAACTTAAGTTTTCTTCACTTTCTCTCTCTACTTTCTCTCTCTACAAATTTGGTGGCTAGGGTTGGAATGAAGGAATAGATCTGATCATGCATGGGTTAAGGGCTGATTAAGGGCCCTTAAACCCATCAAACCTAGCCCATTAAGGCTAATTTGGTCCATAGCCCACTAAATTACCCCTTTATTTTCTTAAATTAACCCTTAAAAGCCCATTATTATTAAATGGCTTGTTTCGGGAAATTTTGGGGTGTTACAAGTCTCCCCCTTATTTAGGTTTCGTCCTCGAAACCTGCCTCGTCGTTAAATAGATCGGGGTATTGTCGTCTCATTTTATCCTCGGATTCCCAGGTGGCATTTGACCCCTTTCGGTGTTTCCATTGCACTTTGACTTGCTTGACTATTTTATTTCTCAATCGTTTCTCCTTCCGATCCAGTATAGCCACTGGTTGCTCTATATAATTTAGCTTCTCGTCCACTTCGATGTCATCTAGAGGCACGACTGCCTCGTCCGGTGCTAAACATTTCCTTAAGTGCGATACATGAAAGGTATGGTGAATCCCACTTAATTCTTCTGGAAGGTCTAGCCTGTAAGCTACATCCCCCACTCGCGCTAGTATCTCAAATGGTCCAATAAACCTGGGACTCAGTTTCCCCCTCTTCCTAAATCGGATAATCCCCTTCCATGGTGACACTTTTAACATTACCCTGTCACCCACGCTAAATTCTATTGGTCTCCTTCTTCAATCGGCGTATGACTTTTGTCTATTCTTTGCAGCCTTCATATATGTCTTGATTTTCTCCAACTTTTCCGTTGTGGCTTCCACGACTTCTAAGCTTCCTACCTACTTCTGACCGACATCACCCCAACAAATAGAAGTTCTGCACCGTCGACCGTACAATAACTCATATGGGGGCATCTTAATACTGGCGTGGTAGCTGTTGTTATAGGAGAACTCTGCTAGCGGCAAATGATCATCCCAGCTACCGCCGAATTCGATAACGCATGCCTGAAACATATCTTCCAGTGTCTTGATCGTTCTTTCCGATTGCCCATCGGTTTGCGGGTGGTATGCGGTACTGACATGCAACCTCGCGCCCATTTCTTCATTGAACTTTTTCCAAAACTTTAAGGTGAACCGCGTATCTCTATCTGAAACAATCGATACGAGCATACCATGTCGCGCCACAATTTCTCGAATGAACAATTCAACAAGCTTTTCTGAACTAATTGCTTCCTTGATTGGCAGGAAATGCGCACTCTTAGTCAGTCTATCAACTATCACCCATATCGTGTCGTGGCCTTTTGTCGTGCGTGGTAATTTAGTGATGAAGTCCATGGTAACATGTTCCCACTTCCATTCTGGTACTTCTAATGGCTGAACATAACCATAGGGTCTTTGGTGCTCAGCCTTCACTTGCAGGCACGTTAAACATTTATTTACATACGCAACCACATCCTTTTTCATTCCAGGCCACCAATAATCTTTCTTCAAGTCGTGGTACATCTTATTTGCTCCTGGGTGTATTGAGTAGCGGGTCTTGTGCGCTTCATCCATAATCTTTTCTCGCAAGTCGCCATGCCTCGGAACCCATATCCTGTCGTGGAAGTTCTTAACACCCAAAGTGTTCTCTACCAATTCGTCTTCTTTTCCCACCATCCTTTCCTTCTTGATTTGCTGCCCTTTTAAAGCGTCCATTTGAGCTCCGCTTATCAACCTCATAACATCGGGGGTCACTACTAGTTGGCACGCCTTCACCCGGATTGGTTCATATCCTTCCTTTCGGCTCAGGGCATCGGCTACCACATTTGCCTTACCCGGGTGATAATGGATTTCACAGTCGTAATCCTTTATCAGCTCCAACCACCTCCTCTACCTCATATTTAGGTCTTTCTGCTTAAAGAAATATTTCAGACTTTTGTGGTCGGTAAATATGGCGCACTTAGTTCCATACAAATAGTGTCTCCATATCTTCAATGCGAACACTACTGCGGCAAGTTCCAAATCGTGAACCGGGTAATTAACCTCCGTGTCCTTTAGCTGTCTGGATGCGTAAGCTATAACCTTTCCTCTTTGCATCAACACACAGCCTAACCCGCAGTAAGAAGAATCGGAGTATACCGTTAGGTCTTCATCTCCCTCCGGTAAGGTTAGCACATGAGCTTTGGTCAGTCTATCCTTCAATTCCAGAAACGCATCTTCCTGTTCTTTTCCCCAGTCGAATACCACGTTCTTCCTCGTTAACCTTGTTAATGGGGAAGCTATCTTTGAGAAATCCTTGATGAACCTCCTATAGTAGCCAGCTGCCTCGACTTTTGCTGGATCAACCATGACTCCCTCGGAATTTATAATGTGCCCTAAAAACTGCACCTCCTGTAGCCAGAAGGCATATTTAGAGAACTTCGCATACAGTTTCTCCCTTCGTAAAGTTTCTAACACCTCCTTGATATGACAAGCGTGGTCTCCTTCGTTCTTTGAGTATATCAAAATATCGTCAATGAAGACTATCACTGATTGGTCCATCATCGGCCAACACACGCGATTCATTAAGTCCATGAATGCCGCAGGAGCATTTGTTAGCCCAAAAGACATAACCAGAAACTCATAGTGGCCATAGCGCGTTCGAAAAGCCGTCTCTGGGATATCTTGTTCCCTTACCTTCAGTTGATGATATCCAGATCGGAGATCTATTCGGGAGAACCAGCTTGCCCCTTGCAACTGATCAAACAGATCATCTATTCTGGGCAGAGGGTATCGATATAAAATAGCGTATAAAACTTTACATCAAAGGTCATATCATCAATTCCTCAGGCAACCCTATTTCCATATAAAATAGCGTATAAAACTTTACTTCAAAAGAACTGATACTAAAGATATATATATTTAGTATGCATACTGCCCCAAAACATTTAAAACATGTATAAAATAGGGGTTCTAGAACTCACCTGAACTTGTCCACGTAGCTTAAATATTAAGTCACTTAAGCTATAGCCTGAATACTCTAGCTGCACGAAAGTTAATACGCAAAAACGTCATTTTCTTCATAGTTTCGCCCACAGTTTCGCTGGTAGTTTCACTGCCAGTTTCGCTGGCAGTTTCGCTACCAGTTTCGCTGGGCAGCATTTCTGCCAGTTTCGCTGGACAGATTCGCTTCCATGGGCGCCCAACTTTCATTGGAATTTCCTAGTTTCGAAATGTCTAAGGTCAGCCTAAGTAATTAGCGAAGTTATCAGCGAAACTGTAGTTTCGCTCTAGCGAAACTGTAGTTTCGTTGGAAGTCCATTTGTTTCGCTGAATAAATTAACAGTTTCGCTGGATTAACACTTAGTTTTGCTGGATCGGGGCCTAATTTCTCCGGATGAACAGAAACTAAGAACCAGCCCGTTTTTAACCCAAATCTTAACCTTTTACGTCCAAATCCTTGGTTTACCTTCCATGAAACCAGATCTAACCTTTTTACACGTTTTCATACGTAAAAATTTGACCTTTATGTGTTTCTTTGAACTTTTCAAAACCCCAAAACCCTAGAATCCGGGTTTGATCTACAGAAGGTCTTAGAGGTCGATTCTTACCTTATTTTGTTGCTCTTTCCTTAAGTTTTGATGCTCCAATCAACCAGATCTTCACTCTTCCACCTTTGAATCTCCAAAACTTGAGTTTTTTTCACTTTCTCTCTCTACTTTCTCTCTCTACAAATTTGGTGGCTAGGGTTGGAATGAAGGAATGGATCTGATCATGCATGGGTTAAGGGCTGATTAAGGGCCCTTAAACCCATCAAACCTAGCCCATTAAGGCTAATTTGGTCCATAGCCCACTAAATTACCCCTTTATTTTCTTAAATTAACCCTTAAAAACCCATTATTATTAAATGGCTTGTTTCGGAAAATTTCGGGGCGTTACAATAAGACATATATAAGGCAAAAATAAAACTTATCAAAATTTACAATTCATAAAAATTCTTAAGTTAAGTGGATGCAACTATTTAAAAATCTTCTTACTTTAATAAAATGATAAATGCGGGTGACACGTGTTAACATCATATTCATTTTAATCAAACTTTTAATTTTTTTTAAAAAGTAAACTATTTTTATGTAATATTTTAAATTTGTTTTTTAAAGCAAAAGTTTTATAAAAAATAATTAAAATAGGAAGTTATAGTCAGGAAATTTTTAAAAATGTAAATTTTTTAAAACGTTATTTTGAAATAAAATATTTATTTTATCTTTGAAAAAAAACATATAAATTTGAAAAGTTCATATTAATACGTAACTCCAATCATATCACGTCTTAGTATATGTTTTTTAATTAATTATTTTTATCTGTCTAATATTTTATTTATTTAATATGTGTAATACACGAGTTTACTAAATCTAGTTTAAAATAATAGAGTATAGCTAACACTATAAAACAATGTCTTTATGATAATCAGGCCTTAACCATGTTGGGTTAGTTTTTAAACCCATTCAATAAAGATGGCCTAAAATGCTTATGTGTGCCAAAAGAAACTTAGGCACATTGAACTCGTATAGACATGTTTTAATATTTTCTTTTAATGTGTCGATCTATTTATGATCTCGACCCATTTAACTTCATGTCCGGTCATTTTCAATTAGCAACTTGTGCCGTAATAGATTGTCTCTTACCAATATAGTATCACTAGATTAAAAAAATTTATTTAGATGAGTTTTTAAATATATAGTTTAGTTTTATTATCGCTTACAGTTGTTGTTGAGTACTTCTAACTTATTATCTTCATTCACCATTTATGGACCAAATTGTATATATACATTTATCAAACTACATACATCTTATGTACGTTGTACAAGTTATGGAATGGTCATTTGGTAATCTGCTCAAGCTTTATGATATTTTACCAATTTAAAGTTTTATATATTACTATTTTAACGCATTTAAGTGTACCTGTTGGTATACTTAATACCATATATTTATCTATTTGTTTTTATTGACCCACTCACTTTCTTTTTTCTATTACAACTTATAAAATTTAATATATTTTTTTATAAAATTTCACACACACAGTTACAACGTGCTTATTTAATCTACATATCGGTGTATATTTCCCTATATATTTAAAAAGCAAGTGAAATGAACAGTATGAATAGTGAACCCCAAATCCACCGTCGACCTCCACCACCGACTCCGCACCGTCGACCTCCACCACCGACTCCGCACCGCCCAAATCCACCATCGACCTCCACCACCGACTCCGCACCGCCCTCCTACGCTCCGATTGTGTGATGGCATCCCTCCGCACCGACCTCAAAGTCTCCGAACTCGCATCCCTCTTCCAAATCGACCCCATCAATCGAACTCGCGCTCCGATTGTGTGATGGCATGGTCGAGGGTGGTGCGGCGACGCTGGTGTGGTGCGTGGCAGCGGTGTGGTGGTGGACGTGTTGGTGTTGGTGTTCGTATGGCGGTGGCTGTGTGGCGGTGGCGGTTTGGTGGTGGCGGTGTGGCTTGCAGCCACCGCTCGAATCTCTGCTTGCTTTCCTCTCCGATTTGCAGGGAGTTAATGAGTTATGAATGGACAGATGTTGTGATTGACATTGTGTTTGTGTATGTTTGTTTATAATGAAGAAACGGATTAGTTGGCTACTATGGGGGTTGATTTAGGATTATTAATGGGGAAGATGAGTAATGCTACACTAGCTGCATCTGAGTACGCTGCTGTGGTGAACATGAACCTGTTTGTTGCCCTTCTTTGTGCTTGTATTATGCTTGGGCATCTGTTGGAGGAGAGTCGTTGGATGAATGAGTCGATCACCGCGCTTGTGATTGTAAGTGTCTTGTTTCTGATAGATTGATAATGCGATGAGGTGTTCTTTTTATATGTGAGTTTTTGTAAGTGTCTTGTTTCTGATAGATTGATAATGCGATGAGGTGTTCTTTTTATATGTGAGTTTTTAATGATTTTATTGATTTTGATTAGATTCTAATGATGTTATTTGCTGTTGGATGACTATGGCAGGGGCTATGCACAGGTGCTATTATATTGTTGAGTACTGGAGGGAAAAATTCACATCTGTTTATGTTTAGTGAGGACCTTTTCTTCATTTATCTTCTTCCACCCATCATCTTTAATGCAGGGTGAGTTTAGTGTTTGTAAAGTTTATAAAATGGTTATGATCTGTTTGCCCTTAATGCTTATTATTCTTAGATTTACAGTTGATTAATAGAAGACTGTTTTATAATTAAGGCATGTCTGCTTTGCATTGAAATGGAAAATTAACTAGATATGATTGTGAACAAGTGTAATATTAGTTAGCAAGTAGGAAAATTTGACCTTGTAAGAAATAGTTATGATCTTTCTTGGATGCTGAAGAGGTGATTCAGTTTAGTGGTATACCTCTTGAATGCACTTTGTATGGTCTGGTATGGTGGTGTCATATAAAGGAAATGTGTCTTGGAATGGCTATGATTTACTCCCTGGTTACCTCATCTAAGGAGTGGGTTGCTGAAAGATTTGCTCAAGACACTGGCAGTTACAATATTCAAGAGGAAACAACAGATTAAGATGAAGTATGATTTTTGCATTAATTAAATATCAGTTTTGAATTATATTTTTATATGATTGTTAAATTTGGTTGGATGTATTGAACTTGGTGTTAGATAATTGTGCCACATGGAGAACCTGTCACTGTAGAGACGTTTTTGGCATGGAGAGAAAGATTTGAAGCTGAATTAGCCCTTGAGAAAGCCAAGTAAGTTTCATAAGTAGCATATTCTATTATTTGGCATCATCTGATTCCTTTATGGTGTATTAATAAATAACAATAATAATAATATCTTTGCATTGTATTGAAACCAGGCTGTTGCCAGAATCAGCACTTGCAATAACCAAACTAGAGTTGTACCGGTGATTATCGGTTTTAAAATATTCGCGCAGCGCGCGAGGCAGACTTCAACTAGTTTCATTTAAAACGAAGTTGTGCGTCATAACATAAAAGTCACGAAAATGTAAAAGTCATCAAAGTTGATTAAACTTTTTAATATTTATATAGTTTCTTTATTCTTTTCTTCTTATAACTTTTAAATATAATGTTTTATAAATTCCTAATTCGTACATCGTAATTTTTATCACGTTTTTTCTCTTGCAACGTACTTATGTTTCTTATATTAGTTCCAACATAAGTTTTTAACGACCTTTTTTTTTAACATAAACTTCGAGTATCATCAACAAGTATTAATACGTGTGTTTCAGGACATCTTCTGGATTATAATGAGCCAATATTATCTGTTAATAAGAAAAAGTTATAAAATATGTTTTTAAAGATTACTATTTTCCCATTGATTTCAAAGTTAAAAAAACGTTGAACCTGTAAATTTACTACAATGCATTCATGTAAGTGTCTAAAATCACAACAGAAATTGATGATTTTCTTAATTTAGAATACGTGAAAGTAGGCAAATTCAAAAAATGTGTGTATGTGAAAGAAGTTCGTAATTTTGGAAAGTGCTTGTTTCTAAATGGAGATTGTAAATTAAAAAGTCTTGATCAAAGAACAATTGTCATACGTTTAATTGATTAAGCACATAAATTTGATTATTGCATTTTCAAGTCGCCATGATGACTTTAGATGCACATTCAATACAAGCAACCCAAAGGTAAAGACTTTATTTAGGAGATCTTTGATTTATTCATAGTAGTGTTCTTACAATGTGAAAAAAGTTCTTGTTATTTTGTAGTAGTTAAGGGTATGTTGGGTGATTCTAGCTACACACCTTCTAACAACTTAAAATCACACTATCGTGACAACAAGATATAAATGTTTTAGTTGGGCGTAATTGAATGATACATTAAAACAATAATAAAAACATAATGAAAGTATAATTAGTTACTATATTGTATTGTTATGTTTTAGTTTCATCCCACATTAGTTACTATATTGTATTGTTATGTTTTAGTTTCATCCCACGCAAATTTCATATTACATAACAATAATTTGTTTGATTTCATAATTCTTAATGACACTAAACATGAGGTAAACACGTATTTCATTACAAAGTGGTGTCTTATAATGATAAACTAGATTACATGTTGGCAATAAGTATCCGACATTTATCTCTAAAGAAAGTGTGGTTTATTTAAGTATGGAAAAGGAAAAGATACAATAATAAACAAAATAAATGGGAACTTTTTTTATTTAAAAAGAAAAAAAAAAAGAAAAGGTAATATAAACATGATGAATGAAGCGTTTTCAAAAACTTTAAGTCGTCCACTATTTAAACAAGTGGAAATTTTTCTATGGAGGTATTGTACAAATTTTGATTTGATTTTATTAAAATAGCGAGCATATTAGCAAGTGGTAATGTTTATTATAACATGTGATGCATATTTAAAACTAAGAAAAAAGTTCAAATACAAAGTGTATTTTTACTACAAAGTGTGAGAAGACACAATGAGTCAAAAAAAGACACAATAAGTAAAAAAATACACAAAAAAATTATATCTCACAATCAAAATCGAATTTCAAAAAGTAATTCGAAGCTTTTGTTCCCCTAGTCGTCCTCAATAAGAAAAAAAAATAAACGAAAAATAAAAAAATAAAAAATTTAACGTTTTTTATTGTGTCATTTATGAAAGACACAATAACTTTCATTGTGTCATTATGAAAGACACAATGACGTCATTGTGTCAATATAAAAGACACAATAACGTCATTGTGTCAATATAAAATAAGTTTAACTTGACGTTCTTATCTTGCCTAACGTTTACAAGTGTGAAAAATAGGAGACATTTTCTTGAATGTGCCAATCTTTGAAGAATATAGAATTAGAATTCTTAATAGTTGATTCTTGGTTCGTGATTTCATAGATAACGACTCTTGATTCTTGAACAAAGCACAAACTTAAGATGAGGTACTCTTATGTTATTAATTAGTTATTTTAACTTGAATTTTGTGATATATTAAGTTATATTAAAACTATACTTTGAACGAAGTTATAAAAAAACATATATCATTTCTCTAACAACATGCACTTTTGTTCTAATAAGATAAAAATATTTCATGTAAATAAAACGCGAGCATGGTAAAACCTAGTTAGATCGTAAAATCTTCATGTTTGGGGCTGATAGTGAAGTTTTTCATAATGTGGTGTCTGATATGGTAAAACCCTAGTTAGATCATTTTATTCCTTCGTTTTTTGTATTTTATCTGTTTGTAATCCGTAACGTGATGGTTCTTGTGGCCAATCTTAGGAAAATATTTTATAAAACATCTAAGACAACATAAACAAAATCGTATTGGTATTGACGCGAAATTGATCTAGAACGCGAACGGATTATTTGGACGTTTACGAAATTGTATTGGTTTTGATGTTAGATATTGGTTACTTCAGTGACTTGGTTAGAAAGAACATAAAATAATGTTATAATGTTATAAATGGGTCTCGGCTCAAACATGGTCAAAATCAATGAATTTGAGTAGAAGATAACCGAATGATAAATTGGACAGAAAGCGGATTTTATGTTTGGAAGTAAGTTTTGAGAATCATCCTTCCAACACAAGTGGTCTCACCTTAAACTAACAACATTTGGTCCTCCAAATACTCAATACAAATTAAAATGTCTAATCTTAAAATTTTGATTGGTCCGTGTTCACAAGGTCATAATTCTCTCTTACTTTATCTAATTATGTTGATTCTTCATCAAACAGTTAGTTTTATGTGTTGGCTTTCCAACCCCTGTGAAAACCGAAACACAAGAATGCGATGAACGGATCGTCATAAAACATTGGGGTTTAAAAGAATCATTAATTACATTCTCTGTCAATGGACAGTGACATCAGCTAACATGCAAGGATTTGTGCCAAGAGTAGCTATTACGAAAACGAAATGCAAACTAAATACATAAATTGTCAAAAAACTTTCAAAGAGAACAACCAAGGTAAAATACACAACCAAATACACAACAAATCCAAACCAAACATACAATTTAACAAATAGTTCAACAAACAAACATAAACCCGAGATTCTTTATATGTCTAATGCCCGGTAAGAGGCGGTCTCGTCTATCAATCTCTAGGCAAACCAATCAAATATCAAGCGTTATGACTTGAAAAGACATATTTTAAAAAGCCAACATACATTGATGAGTTCAGATGTTTAATAAGTTAAAATATTTATCGTGTAAGTTAAGTACAATAGTTGTGTGTGAATAGATATAGTTAAAGTCAAGACACTGATATAAGTTCATAAGCACACCAAATGACATGCACATCCTAAATACAATCACAAACACAAGCCAACCAAATTATATTCACCCAATGGCCAGTTATGACCAAAATAGTCTTATCTAGTGTGTTGACAATGAGGGTGGGGTGTCAACTTGTTAGTCGACACCTCATGAAAGACATCTAGACTCAATCTTATTACTTAAACCACACACGTCAGTCACAATAGTTAAGAACCCCCCCCCCCCCCCCCCCCCAGGTAATACATAATAAGAAAAAGGAGTGTGAAATTCACCTCTAGTAGCAATAAGACAGGATATCCCAAAGTCACAAGGGAACTACAAAATAATTACAAAGGCCGGATTACTAATTGTTCTAACTAGTCCAATACATTTGTTTTAATCTGCCTAGTCATGTCCTTAATGATCAACCATAAAACTTAATAATTAAGATGCACGGTTTCTTTATATGTTCATGTTCAAAATCTCGTAATATTGTTCTTTATGTTGAAACTGTTATGTTTGCTGCTTAATTCAAGTTATTATTATAATTCATGGTTGTTAGTATACACGTCTTAATTTGAGGTTCAAGGATTATTTAACTATGATTTTATTGTCGTTAAACATCTTATGTTTGATCATGGTTCATGTTTATTAGATTCTTACATTCATATAAACGTTAGTGTTAAACTTTGTATTCTTAGTGTAATATTTCAGCTTGATGAGATGTGCGTGTATTGATCGTGCATGGACTGTTTGGAGGTTGAAAAGATAATGAAACGATGTAAATTCCGTGGGGCTGAAAAGCTAACTCATTAAAATAACTCTTAGAAGAAAAATAAACTCAAATGGGTAAAATATGAGAGAATTATGACATTCGTGAATTCAGAACAACATTCTGCCAAATATTTTCAAATTAGACCTTTAAATCTTTTTTGAATGTTTGAAGCAAGGGCGGACCTACATGGAGCCGAGGGGTAGCCTTCGCTACCCCTCAGCTTTTTACGGGTAGTGTATTTACAGTACTATCTAATAAAAAATAAAAAAATTGTGGTTTTACGTTACCCCTGAGAAAATATTACGTTACCCCTAAATTTTTTTAAACTCAACACTTCATAGAAAATTTTAAATTTTATATAAATAATCTTATATTTTATAAAAAAAATTATATTTTATAAAAACATAAATAACTAATAAGCCCAAAATACTCATAGTTCAATACAATAATAATTAACAAGTCCAAAATAAAATAAGCCCAAAAAATATTAAACAACTTAAAAAGCGTAACTAATTAGCCTAAATACCCATAACTCAATAAAACATAAAACTTAAATAAAAAAACATCATCCATCGCCCTATGCCCCATCGACCCTTCGTCCCTTCCCCAAGCCACAACCAGTCAGCCACCATCCACCAACAATGCCAATCACCCCACGTCCCCATCACCGGCCGTCAGGCTGACCACCACCAAACTGTCTCCTGCTGCGCGGCCCTTGCCACCAGCCACATGTGATCTTTCACCAATTCACCGCTCACTTTAAGGTAACATTCTAGTGTTTATTCCCTATAAGAAATTAGGGATTTAGGATTAATGTTGTTCAATCTCTAATATTTAAGTGCTATTTGTTATAAAAATCAATGGTTGTGTGGTTCAATTTATAATATTTAGGGTTTATGCAATTAGGTATATGAAGTAAGGGTTTAAAAGATGAATTAAAATTTTGATATTGAAATTAGGTATTTGAATTGTGTTATTTCTAAGTGTAATTTATAACCTTATTGCGTTATATAAAATTAGAGATTTAAAAGAGAAAAAACAAGTTCTTATTGGTAATTTTTTAGCAAAAAATTGCAAAAGTGAGATATTGGTTCTAATAATGATGATGATATCAGGTCAACAACTCGTTCGAGTTCAATTCATTCGGGTTCAATTCCTCCGATCCCAAATGGATTTGATTTGAGTGATCTTACTTTGGACCGCTTTATTAATATATATGTACGGTAAAAAAAAATTACGTTACCCCTGAACTTTGTTTCTAGATCCGCCACTGGTTTGAAGGAATATACGTTTGGTTTAAGATAAGACCACTTGGGTTGGAAATAAGATTCTCTGACCTTACTTTTAGACCTTAAATTAGACTAATAATAACCATTTTATGACCCCGTTATAACATGTACAAGTTAACCCATGTTTTATGTTAGCTTTCAATCCAATTCGTCATTCAGATTCGTTTACCCAAGTTCTTTGTTTTTTACCATGTTTGACCCGAGACTCATTTCATAACTTTATTTATTGTTCATTTTAACCAATTTACTAAATTAAGCCAATATCTACCATAAAAATTGGTAAAATTTCCGTTAAAGTTGTGTAAATCATCGATTTGCGTTCTAGATCGTTTTAAGTCCAAGTTCCCTTCATTTTCAGGTATTTGCATGTATGATTAGTTCATTCATGTTGTCTTAGATGTTATATTATAGCAATTTCTCAAGATTGTTCATAAGAACCATCACACTATGGATTATAAATGAATAAACTACAAGAAACTAAATAATATAATGATCTAACTAGGGTTTTACTATGACGATCTGATCACCACATTGTTAAGAACTTCATGATCAACCCTATAATATTATGAATACAAAAGTATTATATTATTATTTAAAGGACTAGATAATAAAGAACACAAGAACACGAGTAATTAGTCATCAAATCACCGAATCAAACCGTAAAACGCTTACCGAAGTGTACGTGTAGATGACCAAGACTTCAACAAACACCAATCTTGATTTCTTGAACTAGTGAAAGTCAATAGAGATTAGATAGTCAATAGTGATGATAATAGACATGATTGTGAACGCTCGGGTTTTGAAACTAGAGAGAATTAGTGCAGGACCAGTTAAGGGATGCTCAATACAATCAGTCTCACAATGAGAAGAGTGTTAGAGCACTTAACAGTTCAAATAGGGATCCGGTTTAGGAACTAGTATGCAAAGAACACAAGCAAGTAGGTATGAGACAGAGCTCAAGAACAAAATATAAGGTTTTCAAGAATGTTGTATATTAATCTCAAGTTCTCTTACAAGAGTTTCAATGCATAAGTCCTTAGTTACAATACAAGACCCTGAGCTACTTTATACTATATCTTACAACTGGCTATACTTGGAAAGCCAGTTGGAACATTAAAAGACAATAAAATCAATATAGAGTCAAAAAGATTGCCTTTTGACTAGTGACCATGACATACCATAGCTCACATCCTATTTTAATATAAAAAGGACAAAAGTACATAAAGTCAAAAGTTACAAACCCAAGATCTCAATGTACAGTTACAAAAGCATGGACCTTTTCACCAACTCATTCAAGTTGGCGAGTCATCAGAATTTTAGCGGAAAGTGGTTCAGCTTTATGCAAAAGTACATCTGAGAAAGCATGTTGATCTCTGTCTTCGGAAGAAATCAGTCTTCACTTCATTTGGATTCGGAAGACTTCATCTTAAGCTTCGGAAGATTTGGTCTTTTGGCCTCGGAAGCTTTTATACTTAGAATTATTCTTATGTTTAAGTATAAAGCTTCCGTAGGAACTTTGGCTTTGGAAGATTTTATACTTAGCATAACATTCATGCAAAGTATAAAACTTCCATAGCAGTTCTACTTATGCACTTAGTGCATGCATGTAGGAAGCCATCTGGTTGCTTTGGTTGCATCAGCCTCTATATAAACTCTACAAACTCCCCCTAGGCTGATGCTACCAAAACATAGAAAGTTCTTCAGCAGTTGACAGTCCTTATTAGGATCATGACCATTCCCTTCTTCATCATTTGGTCAGGATCCCTCAGACTCTCATAATACCTTCTTATGTTATAGAGATCATAGAGAGGTAGATCAAGCATGTCTTGCTAGAAGTAGACATTTTGACCACCTTGATCTTTGATGACATACCATCTGTCTGGATTAGCAGCAAATATCCAGGATAGAATTGGTCTTCTAACTGCATGAGGCTGTGGTTAAGTATGTGTTGGTTGAGCAACCACTTGTTATACTTCCTCAGGATGTTCTGACTCATCCTGAGGTTTGGAAGTGGATGCCTTTTACTTATTGGATACTCTTTTCTGGGTCATCCTTTTCTTCTTCTTGAGAGTGTTTAACTGAGAAGGATGGTCTTGAGTACCAGGTTGTTTAGTGGTGCCTCTCTCAGTTGGGTCCTCTTCCCTCACAGGTTTAGAAGGAAAGGGAGTAGAACCCTACTATGGATCAGAAGCTGAAGTTGGCTGAGAAGCAGCTGAAGGTCCAGGTTGTGTTGTCTGTGGTTCAACCTTAACCTCAACCTCAGGAGAAGCTTGGCTTGGTGGAGAATGCAAGTCCACAAGCTCTCCTTCTTAATCTTTTACTTGATCACCCTTATGTGCTCATCCATGGTGGATAGAGACATAGGACCAAACCTCCTTTCGGAGAATCCATACAGCTTCAAGAATTGTCTATTAGCAGACTTCTTTTGGCTCTTTTGGATGATAGCCCTTGACTTTGCAGCTTCTTCCCTCTTGTTTCTCTTAGCAACTTTTTGTTCATTAATGAACTATTGTTCAAGCTGCTTAAGGTACTCAAATTAAATGTATTTATAAGAGAGGGGAAGAAGTGTAGATGCTTGATAAAGGCCTATGGCAGTTAGGTAGTTGATCATGTTTTGTCTGTCAGCTTCTTTGTCTACCTGAGGTGGTTTAGTTACCACAGCCTCTCTCTCAGGACTTTCATGAACTGGGGAGAGAGAAGGAGCTTGTTTGTACAACCTCTTTTGTCTTCTTTCTTCTTTAACGTTGAGGAGCAACTCTACATCCTCTGACTCCTTCTTCTTATTTCTCTGCTTTAAGTCTACCAGTTCATTTAACTCTTCTAAAGAAAGAGAGATGAGTTTATCAATGTTATAGTTTTTGGTTCCCAGGTAGTTTAATCTGGCAGCCCTTAACTCATCATCTTGAGTGTTTGGCTTGGGAGCTGCCCTAATTGCAGCTTACATGAAGCCAGAGGAACCAGCTGAACTCTCTCCCCTTAGCTTCCTCTTCCTCTCTCTTTCCTCGTCCTCAATCTCCTCAGAGGTCATTTTCCTCTTTCCTTTGTCACTCACAGGCCTTGGTGACTCAGGTTGGAGAGAGCTTTGGCCTTTATTACCCGATTCAACAGTCATGATCTGGCTAGAGAGAGGTTCTGAAGCACCTTCACCAATTGGTGCCTCACTGAGGGTATAGGATGTTATTGAAGTGATTGACTCTATGATAATGCTCACAGGTTCAGTCATTGGGCCTTCATTCAAGGCTTCCCTTTGAAGATAAACTTAGGGTCCACCTTAACATTCAGTTGACCAATGACATTGCCTGCTTATAATTATCTTCTTCTATGTCTGAGTTCTTCCATGATCCTGTCTTGAATTCTCCTCTGCCAATATGTCAGCTTGTCTGTGTTGACTTGGGTTAACAAGTGGCATGTTGACTAGAGAAAGGCTGTCATAGTAGTTCAAGGTCTGAAAGTTCAAGGCCGCTTGATGTCCTTGAACTCTATGCAGTATGCAGGCTTTTTTTTCAGCATCATACCTCCACCCATGTTTTCATTTGCAACTCCATAGTGTGGGAATGCTATTGCCCTTGGTATACCCTCCTCAAATAGACTCTGAATGAGTGAGTCTACATCAATGTAAACTTGAGGAGGTTGCTGAGTTTGGACAATTGCAAGTAAGGGTGGTTAATCCTTAGTGTCCATACTCGAAGGACTCCCAGGTTCTATGATTGTAACAAATTCCTCCCTCTTTTTGGTAGCATCATCCACTTGCATAGGTGAGCTGGAGGTTAAGTCAATTACATCCTCAAGTTCTTGTGTTCCTGGTTGAATCCTTCTGAAGGGTCTCCTAGCTAGTTACTCCTTGAGATCAGAAATCTCAAGTTACTGATCATTGACCCTTCTTTACAAGGTAGTCACTTGAGATTTCAAGTGACTAACCTTGGAGATTAAATATGTGCATTTTTAGACAGTTTTTGCACCTTTAGTCTCAGATTCCCCTCATCTTCAGTAGAAGAATCACCGGGGGATGAGAGAATTGGACCTAAGTCTTCTTCCTTATCACTAGCTTGATGTTCTTGGCTGCTAGTTTTCTGTTGCTCACTGACAACTTCAGTTGAAGTGTCAATGGGCTAGGTTGCCATGGTAGAGGTCTTAATGATGTAATCACTTACAAAAGTGAGAGCCTCTTTCATATGGACCTCCTGAACAGGTTCAAGGAGATCCACCTCAGTTGGGGGTGGATGATGTGGGCTAGATATAGGGGATCCAGGAGTACTCATCTCTCTTTGAGTAGGGGAGGAGAAGAGAGACTCATGGTACTCACTGAGTGCTATATCTTCATTATCATAGAATTCTAGGCTGGGTATGGGTTGATTTAAGTCTAAAGGCAAGGGATGGTAACTTTCCCCTGAAGCAACACAGTGATCATCACTTATAAACTCTTTCTTTGGCATTCCAGTTACCAAATCATTCTTAATTAACTTGTTCATGTTTTTAAAGTTTACATGGAATATTCTTTTATGCCAAAGGAGAGATTCATCACTATTGGTCTTAGACAGAAATCAAGAAACTTCTGAAGGGGATGTTTCCTACAAATCCGTCTTGTACATGTTCCCTTTTTGGGGTGCTCTAAGCAGAATGTGCTCTTGAGGAATGACCACCCCGGGCTTGAGAACAATGCACTCGTGCTCAGTAATGAGCATGTTATGTATCTGGTCACAAAATTAGGATACACTCAGTAAATTATACCCAAGCTCCTTAACATAGTTTACCTTCTCAATGCTGAGCTTACCATTTATGACCCTGCCACTTCCAGTAATATAACCACTAGCATCTCCTCCAAATGCAACTGGCCCTCCATTAATTTTCTCAAAGTTCTGAAGTAAAGAGCAATTTCCTGACATGTTCCTGGAACAACCACTATCAATGATCCATACATTTCTTTTGATCTTCAGTTGTTCCTGCACAACAAAGGAGAATTAGTTACATTTAGAAACCCAAGCCTCATTGGTCTTGGGCTCTTTAAAATGAACTGAAGACAATAGAATAGTAATTGATCATATACTGAGACTTTGGGGATCACTTGCTATTGTGAGTGAAGAATTTTCTGTCAGATGGTCTTCCTTTATCTTCCACACCATCTTTGGAAGATTATACTTGACCTTCAATGCTTTGGAAGTTGTAACAACTTCAGAAGCTTTGGAGACTGACCCTTCAAAAGAACTTGCTTTCACTGCAGCAAGCTTCAGTGCTTCAGAAGCATTCCTTTCTTCCGAGACCAAAATTTCTTCTGAAGGCAAATTTTTACTTGTCTTCATTTTTATTTTGGAGCTTTTGAAAGAAACACAGATTTCTTTTGAAGATTTCTTCTTCTTGTTCTTCTCAGAAGTCTTCTTCCTTGTTATGTTGACAGTACTCTTAGGATTATAGACGCAATCCTTAGTAAGATGAGAAGTACTGCTACACATAATGCAATCCATGTGCTTCCTTTTGAGAGTCTTCTTATGAGTGGAAGACTTGTTTGATCACTATCCATCTCCATCCCCATCTTTGAAGATGTTATGGCAGGCTTCCTAGGGTGAAGCTTGCCTTTGGAGATGGATGGTTCATGCTGTCCAGCAGTGTTGCACAGCTGATCAGTCTTCATTCCTTCACAGGAATGATATACTTGAGCTCTTGGTATTAGAGTGCAGAGTTGTGTTCATAGTCTCTACCACTTCAAGACCTGCAGAGATAAAAACCTGTTTCTGCTTAGAATTGAAAGTGGCTTTGATCTCTTGAGCTTTCTTTTGGATCAAGTTCTTCCTCTTGGACTTAGGCCGGTCAGCGTGTTTGATATGTGTGAGTTTGTGGGCTTACCGGGTCCGAAGATCTGACCCAAACCCTAGAAATTGGGATGCTGACCCAGCCGGTGCTAGCACCCTCTTCCCACCCTTCCGCCAACCCTCCACGTGCCGCCCTCCTTCCGACGGTCTCCCCACCGCGTGCTTCCCATCCCTCGGCGACCCCCTCGGCGGCGTCCCTCGACGACCTAAACGCATGACTTCCTTCTGTGGCCTCCCTCGGCGGCCTCCCTTAGCGACCCAAACGAACCACCCTCCTTGTGGTAGTGGTGGTGAGTTTTGGTGCTGTTGTAGCAACGTGAGTGGTGGTGGTGGTAGTGGTGAGTTTTGCTGCTATTGCAGTGACGGGGGTGGTGGTTATGGTGGTGGTGAGTTTTGGTGTTGTTGTAGTGACGGGTGTGGTGGTGGTGGTGGTGGTGGTGGTGGTGGTGGTGAGTTTGGGGATTTAAAGAAAGTTCAAGAATGGAATTGGGGATTTGAAAATATGATTTGGGGATTTTATCATTCAGTCAGATACTGAATCAAATAGCCAAGTTTCAGTCAGATACGGACTCAGTCAGAACTTCTAACTAGGTCAGCTTCTGACTCATTTAGATCTTACTGAGTCAGTGTAATCAAACAACCCCTTAGTCATCCCTGACTTCTTCCTCTCCTTAGAAGAGTAGTGACCCTTGTAAGAATGTTCTTTTTCACTCTTCCTGGATCCATCCTTCACTACTTTCTCTTAATCCTCTTCATCACTAGGATCTATGGACGGCAGCTCATCTTGACTAGTTCCACACCTGGGAGATCTTATAGACAATAGAGTGTGTGGTGGAGCTATCTCAGTGGATCCTAGTCCCTGTTTGTTCTAATAACACACTTTGGAGTGCAGGGATGAGGATATGATGTTCTTGAAGCTCTCTTCTTCAAGAACATGCTTTTCTGCCTTGGCTTTGCTGATCACTAGCTCAGCCTGGCACTCAGTTAACTTAGTGATGAGATCTTTGATTTGAGTCTTGTAGTTTGTGTGCTCATGTTTAAGAGTTGAAATAGTTTTCTTTAAATCTTCTATTTTTAACTTATACTCATTTTTAGCTCTTTTGAAATCAGATTTTAAGATGTTCAAGGACTCAAGATCAGATCTCATCTCTAAGTTATAGGACCTGTATCTATTTACTTTAGCAATGCATTCTGGGGTACAAAGATGTCAATACCTTGGCTTTGTCTAGATCTGCCATCAGTGCTTGGTTTGGAGATACATCTTCTACCTGGAAGCTCCAGTCAAAGCCTCCTTCATCAATAGCAACTGTAGCTTGCTGCTTTGGCTTCTCAGTGTGTGGAGCTCCCTCAGTGTAGTCTGGATTGGGTTGTGCTTGGCCACCTTTTGTCCTGGGTGCCTTGCACTCCCTAGCAAAGTGACCTATTTGGTTACAGTTGTAACATTTCTCCTTGCTTTTATCTAGTCCAAACTTTCCACTGGATACATTGCTGTGAAACTTTCTCCCTGTTTTCTTGTAGAACTTCTTGACTCTATGAGTGAGAAGAGCCATTTGTTGAACTATCTCCATATACTCCAAGTCATCAAGATGGATACAGTCCAAGTCTTCAGGGGTGAAGAGAAAGTTGCTTGTGCTTTCATCATGAGACACAAAGGCATGTGATGAGCTTGTCTCTTGCAATGGGCTTCCTTGGATATAGCTCTCCCTTGGTGTCTCAGGGAAGGTGATGAAAGGGCCCTTGGGTGAGTTATCAGGGTAAGAGATGAAATGGTGCTGTGGTTCTCTACAATCCCTTTCAACTACATGAAGGGCAGAACTCTGTTGACTGCTGGAGTTTCCAGATGAATTTTGCATGTTCATCTCCGTCTAGTAACTACTGAGTATGCCATACAACTCAGTGAGAGTGAGGGTCTTGAGATTTTCAGTTTTCTTGATGACTACATAATAGTGTGTCCATTTTCTGGGAAGAGAGGACATGAACTTTCTCACAATATCCCTGTTCTCAAGGTTTACTCCAACATCAACCAGAGTATCCACAATCTCAATATACCTGAAGATTATTGAGTTATGGTTTCACCTGACTTGTAGATGAAATTTTCAAACTGCTGCTCCAGAGGATCCTTCTTGTTTTTTGGCATTAGAAGAACCTTCATCCATAAGCTTCAGTGCATCCCAGAGCTGCTTAGCAGTTTTGCACTTCTTAAAGCCTCTGTAGATGGAATTTGGAAGAGCAGTTTGAAGGAAGTCATGGCTTTCTGGTCTATATCTATTCTCTTTCTATGTTCTTCAGAATAGTCAGTCACCTCCTTTAGAATGATACCACCTCCAGCAGCAGCTGAAGAGGTGCATGGAACATAAGGTCCTTCGGTAATAGACTCCCACATCCTGCTGTCTTGTGACTTGATGAAGCCTTCCATTCTTAGGCACCAAGTATCAATATCATCAGGAGTGATCAGTGGGGACTTTACCATGGTACCGGTTTCCATATCAGCCTTGGATGTTTCCATTTGAGATGTTAAGTGTTTTGTGAGAATTGAGGAGATTTAAGATGGTGAGATCTTACAATCAAGAGTCTGGGAGGCTCTGATACCAATTGCAGGAATGGTTAAGGGATGGTCAATACAATCAGTCTCACAATGAGGAGAGTGTTAGAGCACTTAATAGTTCAAATAGGGAACCGGGTTTGGGAACTAGTATGCAAAGAACACAAGCAAGTAAGTATGAGATAGAACTCAAGAGCTAAATATAAGGTTTTCAAGAATATTGTATATTAATCTCAAGTTCTCTTACAAGAGTTTCAATGTATAAGTCCTTAGTTATAATACAAGACTCTGAGATACTTTATACTACATCCTACAACTAGCTATACTTGGAAATTATACTACATCCTATAACTAGCTATACTTGGAAAGCTAGTTAGAAAATTAAAAGACAATAAAATCAATGTAGAGTCAAAAGGCTGATTGACTTTTGACTAGTGACAATGACATGCCATAGGTCACATCCTATTTTAATATAAAAAGGACAAAAGTACATAAAGTAGAAAGTTACAGTGTCACACCCTCAAAATCCGCTAACGGGGTTTTACAGTCAGGCGTGTGACACACCAGGATCTCAGATAAGCATCAGTTAAACTAAACACAGTAATTACAAAACATAACATTAAGTAATTAGTTGTTTAAATCAAACATGAGTGTTTCAGACTTGCGGAAGCGTTTCAAATATAGAAATCAACAGTGAATCGTTTCAACATGTAATTAAATCCGTATGATTACCGAATAATAATTACATAAATATTATTCGAAACAGTTTGTTTAAAGTATATTTTATAAAATAAATCGTATTTGTAAATAATTTGGTAAACTTTAATATACTCCAGGAAATTATTTAATGCTCAAAAATATAAACCAGGTTTATAAAAATTATTTTTATAATTTTTATAATTTTTTTCTGTAATTTTTAGAAGTCCAAAAAGCCTTTAAAAAATAAAAGAGGTTACCCGGGTTCGAACCCGGGACCTCTCGGGTAGCATGGAAGCAGGGAACCAGTGAACCAAGGCCGCAGCCGCGGTATTCCTTGGTTTCGATTTCTTTTATACACACCCGAAAAGGTTTCCCCCCAAATCAAGAACCCTGACTTCGATTTTGAAACAAATTGAACATCAAATCGATGTTATTAACCAGATTAATGTTGGGGCTTGGTTTCCTCATGATGAACCGAATGTATAGGTGTGTTTAATTACCTGTTTCGAAGTTAAATTGATGGGGAACACTACGATGAACAAGTCGCGGCTTCTTGATGATCGATTGATGCCCAAACGATGATTATAATCCAATTCTTTCAACAGGAAGTTTCTAATGATGCTTGTGATCAAAAACCCACTGTTAATTTCAACAAAGATTGCTCCGAACAGGCCCTTCAATTGAGTTGCAGGTCGCGGGTACGGGTGGTGGTCGAGTTGATATGTTTATGTGTTTTAAGTTGTAATTGCGAATGGTATTCGATTTGTAACAATTATATGGTCCTTTATGTTCAATTAATTAGAGAATTATTGGTGTTAATGGGCGTTCGTGGCCCGGTTTCTCGGCCGAAAGGTGCGGTGAGTGGTTCAGTGGGTTATAGCACTTGATTTTTCAAATGGAAGGTGGGGTAAGGTTCGAATCTCGCACTTGAAAATGTCGGGGTGCTTTGATTTGTTTAAAACGAAGTGGATTTGGGTGGTTAGCATCGCCGGAGCGACGGCCGGAATAGTGACCGGCGGGGAACGGGGGTCGACGGCGGGGGTTGGGTGTTTAAATCGAATTTTACACAAATGGTCCCTGTGGTTTGGAACTTTGTTATTTTATGCAGAGAACTTAAGTTTTTAAGTTTTATTAATGACAAACAACCCCCCCTTTAACCTTTCTTAAATTCAAGTTAAATAACTTTTTTTAGTAAACATTATTATTAATATTATTATTAATGTTATTATTATAATTATTGGAATTAACATCAACGTGTTATACTCTTTTATTTATAAAATTAAATTTCATTTATCGAGAAATTACGAGTTGTTACAGTATCCCCTACTTTAAGAAATTTCGTCCCGAAATTTGTTCACGAGGAGGCTGAAACGAAAAGATGAGGATACTTGGATTTCATTTGATCCTCACGTTCCCAGGTGAACTCTGGTCCACGCTTTGAGTTCCATCGGACTTTGACAATAGGGATACGACTGTGTTTGAGTGTCTTGACCTCTCGGTCCATAATTTCCACTGGTTCCTCGATGAAACGTAGTTGTTCGTCAACATGTACCTCGTCTAACGGAACGACGAGAGTCTCGTCAGCAAGGCATTTCCTCAGATTTGAAACATGGAACACATCATGTACTCCACTGAGTTCTTCAGGTAGGTTTAACTGATAGGCTACGGGACCAACCCGTTTGACAATTTCAAACGGTCCCACGTACCTAGGGTTTAGTTTTCCACGTTTCCCGAAACGAATCACGCCCTTCCAAGGTGACACTTTCAACAGTACTTTGTCACCAATCTGAAACTCCAATGGCTTATGACGCTTGTCGGCGTAACTCTTTTGTCGGTCACGTGCTGCTGCCATACGGTTACGGATCTGCACGATCTTCTCAGTCGTCTCGTGCACAAGTTCAGGACCGGTAAGTTGACTTTCTCCAACTTCCGCCCAACAAATAGGTGACCGGCACTTACGCCCATACAGTGCCTCAAATGGAGCTGCCTTGATCGAGGTATGATAACTGTTATTATAGGAGAACTCAACCAATGGTAAATGAGTTTCCCAGCTGCTGCCAAAATCAATTACACAGGCACGCAACATGTCTTCCAGTGTCTGGATCGTACGCTCACTTTGACCATCGGTTTGCGGGTGATACGCGGTACTCATATCCAGCCGTGTTCCCAATGATCGTTGTAATGACTGCCAGAAATTAGAAGTGAACCGAGCGTCACGATCAGAAATGATAGATATCGGCACGCCATGCCGAGAGACTATTTCCCTTAAATAGATACGTGTCAGCTTCTCCATTCGATCAGTCTCTCGGATTGCCAGAAAGTGTATGGATTTCGTTAAGCGATCTACTATAACCCAAATGGTATCGCATCCGCTGGGAGTCCTAGGTAACTTCGTGATAAAGTCCATGGAGATCTGCTCCCATTTCCACACTGGAATTTCCGGTTGTTGAAGTAAACCGGATGGTCTCTGGTATTCCACCTTAACCTTGGAACAAGTTAAGCATCTGCTTACGTATGTGGCTATCTCCGCTCTCATTTTCGGCCACCAGTACAATTCTTTCAGGTCCTGATACATCTTGTCTGAACCTGGATGAATAGAGTAACGTGACTTATGAGCTTCATCCATTATCAGCTCTCGCAAATTCCCGTGCTGTGGTACCCAGATCCGTTTCATAAAATAACGGATTCCATCAGCTTTAATCTCCAACTGTTTCTCCATGCCTCGCATGGATTCCGCTTTGAGATTCTCCGTCTTCAAGGCCTCAGATTGAGCAGCTTTGATTTGCACTGGTAGGTCAGAGTGGATAGTCATTTGTAATGCGCGCACCCGACGAGGCTTTAGGGTTTCCTTACGACTAAGGGCATCGGCTACCACATTAGCCTTACCCGGATGATACTTGATCGCACAGTCGTAGTCGTTCAACAATTCGACCCAACGACGTTGTCTCATGTTCAGCTCTTTCTGTTCAAAGATGTGCTGGAGACTCTTGTGATCGGTGTAAATGGTGCATCTGGTACCGTACAAGTAATGTCTCCAAATCTTCAAGGCAAAAATCACTGCACCCAATTCCAGGTCATGGGTGGTATAGTTCTTCTCGTGAACCTTCAGTTGTCTCGAGGCGTAAGCTATCACCTTGTCGCGTTGCATCAGGACACAACCCAATCCTTGAATGGATGCGTCACAATACACCACGAAATCATCTGTCCCCTC
This sequence comes from Flaveria linearis, assembly GCA_024085815.1. Taxonomy (NCBI): domain Eukaryota; kingdom Viridiplantae; phylum Streptophyta; class Magnoliopsida; order Asterales; family Asteraceae; genus Flaveria; species Flaveria linearis. The sequence continues at coordinate 159,649 of JABSNV010000244.1, read as the reverse complement.
TGGTAGTGCCAATATCGGTGCACTACAGAGTTTCTGTTTCAATAGCTGAAAAGCCGCCTCTTGACTTTCACCCCATTTGTATGTCGTTCCTTTGTGGGTTAAAGCGGTGAGAGGTTGTGCAATCTTAGAGAATCCCTCTATGAATCGTCGGTAATATCCTGCTAACCCCAGGAATTGCCTTATCTTAGTCGGTGTCTTAGGTGTAGCCCAATTCTTTATCGCCACAATCTTGGCAGGATCAACATGTATTCCCTTCTCATTAACAACATGACCTAGGAATTGCACTTCACGTATCCAAAAGTCACACTTAGAGAATTTGGCGTACAGTTGCTCATTCTTCAACAATTCCAAGATCAATCGTAGATGCTCTTCATGGTCCTTCTTGGTCTTAGAGTATATCAGTATGTCATCGATAAATACAATAACAAACTGATCGAGATAGGGTTTGCACACGCGATTCATGAGGTCCATGAATACCGCAGGTGCATTAGTCAACCCAAAAGGCATGACCAAGAACTCGTAATGACCATAACGAGTACGGAATGCGGTTTTGGAGATGTCCTCCTCACGAACTCGGAGTTGATGATAACCAGACCTCAAGTCGATCTTCGAATAATAGCTTGATCCCTGAAGCTGATCAAACAAGTCGTCGATACGAGGTAGAGGATATCGGTTCTTGACTGTGACTTTGTTTAATTCTCTATAATCGATGCACATTCGGAAAGTGCCGTCCTTCTTCTTAACAAAGAGAACAGGGGCTCCCCAAGGTGATGAGCTAGGTCGGATAAAGCCCTTATCTAAAAGCTCCTGAAGTTGTGATGACAACTCCTGTAATTCGTTTGGTGCTAATCGATAAGGTGCTCTAGCAATCGGGGCTGCACCGGGAGACAGTTCGATTTGAAATTCCACTTGGCGATGAGGTGGTAGTCCAGGAAGATCCTCTGGAAACACCTCTGGAAAATCTCTTACCACGAGAATGTCTTCTATTTTCTTTTCCTTGGACTGCTTGTCGGTGACGAGTGCCAGAATAGCCACACGCCCTTTTTGTAACAACTTTTGCGCCTTCATGTAAGAGATAATACCCATTACTGCACCACTCCTATCTCCTTGGACTGTAAGAATTTCATCACCAACCGGGATTCGTATGATCTTCTCGTGACATATGACTTCTGCTTGCTTATTAGAGAGCCAATCCATGCCTACCACAACGTCGAAACTTCCTAGTGTAACAGGCATAAGATCTATAGCGAAAGTATGACCAGCGAGTTCTATCTTACAATCTCTAAGAATGTGTGTTACATGGATTTGTTTACCGTCAGCCAATTCTACGGTATATTTGGATTCTAAGGCAGAAGGAATATCACTTAGAAGACTACAGAACTTTAAGGATATGAAACTCCTATCGGCTCCAGTATCAAATAGTATAGAAGCAAAACAACCATTCAGGGGAAACGTACCAGTAACCACATTCTGGTCATCCCTTGCCTCGCCGGAACCGATCACGAATGCGCGACCCTTGGCATTGCCCCCGTTATTATCCTTGTTTCCACTCTTCAGCTTCGGGCAATCCTTCCGGTAATGACCCTCCTTACCACACTCAAAACAACTCCTAGTCGCTCCGCCCTGGCGTTGTTGTTGAGGTTGTTGCTGAGTCATCAGCTCGCTCCTGCAATCTTTGGCAGCATGACCCATCTTTCCACACCTTAGACAACGGATGCGGTCACACTGGCCATGGTGGTGGAAGTTGCACTTGTTGCATTTTGGATACCTGCCCGCGTAGCTACTCGATCCCTGGCCATAGTTGTTGTGGTTCTGATTGTTGAAGCTTCTTGAAGGATCAAACTTTTGGTCTGTTGTTGTTGGGTGTTGTTGGAGCTTGAAGACTTGTTATTGTTATTGCCGTCCCATTTCCTTTTGTGATCAGAAGAATCAGAAGCAACGCCACGTTTAGGCAAGGTGCCCTGCGCCACTGCCTGGTCAGTGAGTTTATGAGCCAGTCGGATGGCCTGCTGAATAGTGACAGGATCAGCAGCCATCACACTAGCCTGGATCTGAGGAGCTAGACCATCAATGTATTTTTCGATCCGTTTGTAGGCCGGAGTCACCATCTGAGGGCATAATGCAGCCAACTCGTGCGAACGAGTCGTGTACTCCTCAATGTCTGAACCAACCATCTTTAAATTCCAAAATTCTGCCTCCAGTTTCTGGACTTCGCTCCTGGGGCAGTACTCTTCTTTCATTAAAATCTTGAAGTCCTCCCAAGGCATACTGTTAGCAGCATCAAGTCCTAAGGTTTGGACCTGTGAGTTCCACCATGTCAAATCTGGTCCTTCCAAAGTGCCGGAAGCATACTTGACACGGTTTTCTGCTGGACAGTCACACATTGCAAAGGCGGATTCCAGTTTCTCAATCCAACGAAGGAGGGTAACAACACCTTCGGAGCCTTTGAAGGAATGAGGTTTGCAGTCCATGAACATCTTGAAAGTGCAGACTGCTTGACCTGGAATGAGTGGATACATATTAATGATTTAAGGATTGTTACGTAGAGTATCAAGGATTTGATCCAAAAGATCTATTTGACAGAGGTTTACCTCCTTGGTTTTGGTTCTGGTTGATATTATTATTTTGATTTTGGTTCCTGGTCTGTTCGAACGCCTCGAGCGCTTCAGCAACACGCTCATTTATGATGGCATCGAGTTCAGCTTGTGTTAGATTAATGTTTTCTTGTCTACGTGGGCGTCCAATTCTTCGTCCAGACTTGATTCTACGTATTCACAATACATGACAGTCACTATCGATTAATAACTATTGATAACAATAATCTGTTTCATACTAGTAGAAATGAAGGATTTGTTTGCATATCGATAGTGAGGTTTCATGAGAACCGAGACTTTATGTCTCCATGTATAGAAACGAAAATTTTGTACTGACTATGACTGTTATCACCTAATAGAGTTACCAGAATTCTCATGCACGACAAATTACAATTACGTGTGCACCCGTAATTCTAATTTGCTTTGCATGGTCATTCATGGTTCCTCCCATTTGTGATAACATACCTTGTCAAGTACCGAGTGCTATCTGTTAAGATTAGCGAAGATGATAGGGCATGTTGGAAGTAGAAACGAGTACGATAGAGTTTGCCGTGATGTTCAAATCTTGGATAGTTTAAATCAGGAAAACGAAATCAAGGACAAGAATTATTCAACACGACAATGAGATGTTTCGAGTGTATTCGTTTGATTCGTGAATCAAAGCGAGTACATTGACTAATCAAAGTATTGGGTCAATCACAACTTTGTTGAAGACATGCGTACCTATAAGCAGATACTCATCCCAAGGGTTCCCAGGTAAGGTAAACAGGTCCATCGGTTGATTTGGATATATGCGAATACCTTGCCTAGACAGAACACCTCGAGATACAGGCATCTTACTCTTCCAGCATTGCATGTATTCAAGTTGTAAGACACAGACTTTGACGAGACTTTGAAACCATTAATAATAATCGAGGTTTTTGGAGTTTGAAATCACTTGAATTAGGCACTCAAACCCTCCCGTGACTCACAGCACAGAGATATGTTAAGGCAAAAGTTTTCAGGCAACTAAATTAAGTAAACATAGCTTAGAAATCTATGTGTGTGTAACTAATGCAAATCCAGCTATAGTCTAAAATGCAATGCAAATGAGATGCAAGTCCATTTTAGTTCGCTATAACTAATGCTCTGATACCAATCTGTCACACCCTCAAAATCCGCTAACGGGGTTTTACCGTCAGGCGTGTGACACACCAGGATCTCAGATAAGCATCAGTTACACTAAACACAGTAATTACAAAACATAACATTAAGTAATTAGTTGTTTAAATCAAACATGAGTGTTTCAGACTTGCGGAAGCGTTTCAAATATAGAAATCAACAGTGAATCGTTTCAACATGCGTTTTAACCATAAGAATCAATAGTGTTTCACAAATTAAACCAGTTGTGTTGTGATGTATGCTATGCATGCATCCTAGCTGAGTTCTTAATCTTGTGCGTTTCTGTGACCTGAGAAAACATGCTAAAATGTGTCAACATAAAGTTGGTGAGTTCACAGGTTTTATCATAGAATAAATTGTTTATAACTGTTCGACTGTCTGTAACTGTTCAACTGGTTGTAACTGTTCGACTGTTTGTATCTGTTTGACTATTTGTAACTGTTCGACTGTTCGTAACTGTTTGACCTTCCGAATGGTTTAGTAATTAAAGCATATCGATAGGTAGCTAGCCTATAATCATGTTACTTAGTGTTTCGAACCGAAGCTGACTGTTTGCATGTCCTATATGTTTGTGTTTCCCCATCACGTCTCGCAAGACAGTGACAAATGTTAGGTCAATAATGCACCCGTTTGACCTCCAATCAAGCTAGCGCGACTAGCCCGGGCGGGGTTTGTCAGACCCAGTAGTACTACTCAGTATTACCTCGCTAATCCCATTACTAACGGTTCGAGCGTGTCAGGACTGTTTGTGTGTTTACACTAACGTAGCAGGCGATATCAATAATACTGGCAACCATTCATAAAATATGTTTGCATGTTTTCTCCCCCAAAAAGGAAAGAAAGTAAAAAGGGGCCGTGAAACTCACCTTGATTGTGTTGCAAAGTAATAATGTTCGCACGACGATTTGAATTTCAGTTAACCTGTGTTTCGTTTAGTATGAACATAGTTAATGTTAGTTATTATTTACGAGTTTATAATATGTTTAACGTTTAGAATATGGATTAAGGTTTTGATAGAATTATGTGTTTTGTTTCAGTAATTAGATTTATAAAGTAATTATCGTAGTTCTATTTGGTAAATTATTAAGTGTTTTATAAATGAATTTTGATGTAACAATGATGTTCAACATGTAATTAAGTAAACATAGCTTAGAAATCTATGTGTGTGTAACTAATGCAAATCCAGCTATAGTCTAAAATGCAATGCAAATGAGATGCAAGTCCATTTTAGTTCGCTATAACTAATGCTCTGATACCAATCTGTCACACCCTCAAAATCCGCTAACGGGGTTTTACCGTCAGTCGTGGACACACCAGGATCTCAGATAAGCATCAGTTACACTAAACACAGTAATTACAAAACATAACATTAAGTAATTAGTTGTTTAAATCAAACATGAGTGTTTCAGACTTGCGGAAGCGTTTCAAATATAGAAATCAACAGTGAATCGTTTCAACATGTAATTAAATCCGTATGATTACCGAATAATAATTACATAAATATTATTCAAAACAGTTTGTTTAAAGTATATTTTATAAAATAAATCGTATTTGTAAATAATTTGGTAAACTTTTATATACTCCAGGAAATTATTTAATGCTCAAAAATATAAACCAGGTTTATAAAAATTATTTTTATAATTTTTATAATTTTTTCTGTAATTTTTAGAAGTCCAAAAAGCCTTTAAAAAATAAAAGAGGTTGCCCGGGTTCGAACCCGGGACCTCTCGGGTAGCATGGAAGCAGGGAACCAGTGAACCAAGGCCGCAGCCGCGGTATTCCTTGGTTTCGATTTCTTTTATACACACCCGAAAAGGTTTCCCCCAAATCAAGAACCCTGACTTCGATTTTGAACCAAATTGAACATCAAATCGATGTTATTAACGAGATTAATGTTGGGGCTTAGTTTCCTCATGATGAACCGAATGTATAGGTGTGTTTAATTACCTGTTTCGAAGTTAAATTGATGGGGAACACTACGATGAACAAGTCGCGGCTTCTTGATGATCGATTGATGCCCAAACGATGATTATAATCCAATTCTTTCAACAGGAAGTTTCTAATGATGCTTGTGATAAAAAATCCACTGTTAATTTCAACAAAGATTGCTCCGAACAGGCCCTTCGATTGAGTTGCAGGTCGCGGGTACGGGTGGTGGTTGAGTTGATATGTTTATGTGTTTTAAGTTGTAATTGCGAATGGTATTCGATTTGTAACAATTATATGGTCCTTTATGTTCAATTAATTAGAGAATTATTGGTGTTAATGGGCGTTCGTGGCCCGGTTTCTCGGCCGAAAGGTGAGGTGAGTGGTTCAGTGGGTTATAGCACTTGATTTTTCAAATGGAAGGTGGGGTAAGGTTCGAATCTCGCACTTGAAAATGTCGGGGTGCTTTGATTTGTTTAAAACGAAGTGGATTTGGGTGGTTAGCATCGCCGGAGCGACGGCCGGAATAGTGACCGGCGGGGAATGGGGGTCGACGGCGGGGGTTGGGTGTTTAAATCGAATTTTACACAAATGGTCCCTGTGGTTTGAAACTTTGTTATTTTATGCAGAGAACTTAAGTTTTTAAGTTTTATTAATGACAAACAACCCCCCCTTTAACCTTTCTTAAATTCAAGTTAAATAACTTTTTTTAGTAAACATTATTATTAATATAATTATTAATGTTATTATTATAATTATTGGAATTAACATCAACGTGTTATACTCTTTTATTTATAAAATTAAATTTCATTTATCGAGAAATTACGAGTTGTTACATACAGACCCAAGACCTCAATGTGCAGTTACAAAACTAACTCATGCAAGTTGGTGAGTCATCAGAGTTTCAGCAGAAAATGGTTCAACTTTATGCAATAGTACATTTGAGAAAGCATGTTGATCTCTGTCTGTGGAAGAAATCAGTCCTGTAACACCCAGAAATGTTGACAAAATAAAAGAAAGAAAAATAATAAGAAAAGAAAAGGAAGAGTATCTTGAAAGAAAGGGAAAGAAGCCAAAGTGGAGGGGCTAAAGTGCAAAAAGGACAAAACTCCATTATTTTATTATTACTTTAAGTATGGCCGCCCATGTATACGTACCAACTGCTATTTTGTCGACCAAAAGAGAAGAAGAAGAGCAGATTTCTTCGGTTTTTAGAGAGAGAAAGATCCTGTTTTGGCCTAAGGTAAGTGTTTTATGAGTTTTTGATTCGGTTTTTATGGATTTTGACCATGAAACCGATTTCTACATGTTCTTATGTTTGTATATGTGTTCGGTTGGGTGTCTTTGACATGTTTAGGTATTAGAAACCTTTGAGAGTTTGAATTTGAAGGAGTTGAACTTGGAAGCCGAAAAGGTGAGTTTCTAGACCCTGGTTTTATGTTTTTAAAAGTTCTTTGGGGTTGAAAATGCATGTTAAAAAGGTTTTACAACTGTTAAATATATACCCGTATGTAATTGTGTATGTATGTTGATGTTTTATAGTTGTTTATGTATTGTTAAGGCTTAGAATGATAGATATAAGCTCAGAACAGGTTAACATGTTGATTGAGTTGAAAAAAAATAAGTTTGAAAAATGCGCAACAGGTAGTCATGCGCCTAAACAGGGCCCATGCGCTTGAAAATTTGCCTTAGAAAATATTAAGTGGGGTTCATGTGCCCCAATAGTGCCCATGTGCCCAAAATATTGACTTAGAAAATCTAAGTAAAGTTCATGTGCCTAAACAGTACTCCATATGCCTTAAAATTTATGCCCAGACACCTAAGTGTAGGTCAAGCGCCCAAATAGTGCCCATGCGCCCGAAGTGGCTCTTGCGCCTAAGTTTTGAAACGCCTAAGTAAAGCTCATGCACCTGCATAGTGGAAAAACGTCTAAGCAGTCCTCATGCGCCTGCATGGTGCCTAAGCACCTAGGCTATTTTACTTAGAAAAATTTCAGGCTCTTGCGCCTGAAATGTTCCATGCGCCTGTTTTGGACTTAGAATCTTCTAAGGAGTTTTTAAGAGGCATGAGATTGAGATATACATTGATGTGATGTGATTGGTTACAATTAAAGTATGTATGTTGATGTAATGAGGATTATGATGTGATATGCATATGTGAGTAATGTGTTATCTTTTAACAGTTTTTCAAAACGTATATATATTATATTATATTAAATACGTTATGTATTATGTTATGACTTTACGTAATATGACGTATGTATGAATGAACGTAAAGTATAACATAATAAAGTGAAAGATAGCAAAGATGAAAAGTGGAACGTAATGAATGAAAGAATGGCTTGCAAGCAAATAGAAAGGAGGTGCACGACCGTATTGTCATTGGCTCAACTGTATTTGGTTTATCAAACCCGAAGGATGCATATAGGGTCAATCAATGAGATTGACGGGACCCTTGTGGTATGCCCTAGGTGACTGGGTCAGCTTCGTGCACAATGTTCAGGGTCTATTTGTAGACCTCAGGCCTGCATCAGCTTCGTGCACAATGTTCGGGGTATTGCACATTGGTCCGGATAAAAGGGAGAGATGACATTCCCTAGGTGACTGGGTCAGCTTCGTGCACAATGTTCAGGGTCTATTTGTAGACATCAGGCCCATCATCAACTTCGTGCATAATATTCGGCGTATTGTACATCAATCCGTATGAAAGTGAAAGATGATGAAAAGTACAAAAAGAAACTATGTGAATAGAAGTAAAAGATAGTGAAAAGTACGAAATGAAAGTATGTATACGAAAGAGAATGTTAATGAAAAGAATGAAACGAAAGTATGCGTATGATGATGAAAGATAACAATGAAAGTACAAAAGAACGAAATGAACGATGAATATAGTATGAATGTACGTATGATGTGTGTCGCTTACGAAAATAATGTATAGTATTTGAGAAGCCTATTTTCGTATATAAAACACACAAGGTATTTCAATACTTACAAAACTAGAACTCGCTCAGTATCGCTGACTTTTATGCATTTTCGGTTGGCTGGGTATCATTGCTGAGGGTGGCACGAGGGTGGAGCTACTCGGCAGGGTAAGACTGGCATCCATTCACGCATAATATTATTGTTATTTTGTAATGCAATTGAACGTTGCTTTTGTAATTTAACAATGTTGTATTGCTTAACAACAATATTTATCAATGAAATGAATGGTTTTTGTTAACTTACTTCCACTGCTGATTCTATGAATTATGTATTATTTATGTAATAATGCGATGATTTTCCAACTGCGAGGTCTTCGGGAATGGAGCCTTACAAGTCTTCACTTCATTTGGCTTCAGAAGACTTTGTCTTTAAAGCTTCGGAAGACTTTGTCTTTGAAGCTTTGGAAGACTTCATCTTAAGCTTTGGAAGATTTGGTCTTTTGGTTTCGGAAGCTTTTATACATAGAATTATTGTTACGTTTAAGTATAAAGCTTCCGCATGAACTTTGGCTTTAGAAGATTTTATACTTAGCATAATATTCATGCAAAGTATAAACTTTCGTAGCAGTTCTACTTATGCACTTAGGCATGCATGCAGGAAGCCATCTGGTTGCTTTGGTTGCATCAACCTCTACATAAACTCTACAATTAGAGATAAGGAGTTGTTGAATGAAAAAAAAACAAAGGGAAACCCCCTAGAAGTGTTCTCGACCATAATAAGGGCAAGGGCATGGGCCCCCGTCCCTTGGCCCAATTGATCGAATCCCATCTTGTTCTAATCATGTCCTTGTCCTATAACTTGCATTTTTTTGTTTTTTTACGTTTTTATAAACTTTTAGAGTTAGTACATGCCGTTAAAGAATCAGGTTCTTAGTTTAGGTTAATTTGGTCTTAATTAATGGACTTTAGCCAAGGTCCACCATAGTATGGCTTTTTTGTTCTTTTTAGCATAAATTTCATGTTTTTATGATTCACAAGCAATTAGCCAAATCACGGTATAGAACCCACATACCAAAATTGTTTTAGAACTATACCAACTGTCACTATGTCTATATGTCTAGTTCTCGTCTTTAGAACCCATATAATACATGCTCATGTATAATACATAATAACACAAGTCTAAGTCTCAAATCACAGTCCAAGTCAAATCAAAGTTTATTATATCAGACAAAGTTAACTTTTAGGTCAAAGTCAATATCAGGGCCAAAGTCAACATATAGTTAAAGTCAACTATGTTGTTTGTTGATGGATGTCCCAATCTCACTTAGTTGAAAAAACTCATTCCAAAATTTAGCCGAGTTACAATCCGCAACATCTTCCATGAACATATGAGGGTACTTAATCCTTATTGCTTTCTATTCCTAAGTGAATTTAGGACCCCACTTGGACTTTCATCTAACCTTGACGATCAAGTTCTACTACACTTTATTCTCTTAATTTCCTATCCATGATCTATAGTAGCTATTCAAAAAATTAGAGTTTGTTGTCCATTTAAATTTCCTTAAATGGGACATGTAAGGTCTCGTCAGTAAGATACTTGCTTAGATTCAAGACATGAAACATGTCATGCACCCCACTAAGTTCTTGTAGTAGTTTTAAATGATAAGAAATAAGACCAAACAATTCAATAATATCAATGGTCCAACATATTTAATTTCCAATTTACTTCTCTTACCAAAATGGACAATGGCTTTCCAAGGCAACACCTTAAGTAGTACACACTCTCCAATATTAGATTCCAAACGCGTCTTTCAATTTCCGACATTGCTTTTCTTACAATCGTGGATTGCCTTCAGTTTATTTTTGATCTAAAACACTTTGACAATCTTCTCTTGAATGAATCGGGTCCGGTCATCTGACTTTCCCTGACTTCAACCCAATAAAGTGGTGATCGACACTTGCGCCCATAAAGTGCCTTGAATAATACACACTTTATATTCGTATTGTAGTTATTGTTATACGATAACTCAACTAAAGGTAAATGAGTACCCTAGATACCACCAATATTAATTATGCGGGCTCTTAACATGTCTTCCAAAGTCTAGATGATACACTCACTTTGACTATCATTCCGAGGGTGGTAAGCTGTACTCATATCCCATTTTGTACCTAATGTCTTTTGTAAGCTTTTCTAGAATTATGATGTGAAGCGAATATCATAATGGGAGATTATTGACATAGGTACTGGATGTCAGTCCATAATCTCATTGATATATAGCCTTCCGAACTTCTCCACTTTGTACTACTCTCGAACCTGGAAATAGGCAGGTTTTTTATTCTATCCACAATTACACAAATCGAATCATGTCCACTACTAGTCCTAGAAAACTTGATGATAAAGTCCATTATGATGTTTCCCACTTCTGTTTAGGAATCTCAATTTATTATAACAAACTAGATGGTCTCTTGTGTGCATCCTTGACCTTAGCACAAATCAAGAAGCATTTTTATGTTTCCCATGAGCGGAAACTAAATACGTTCAACAAAGTATAGTGCTCCATCATCCTTTTGTACCATCTATTTGTCAAGACTTCTCAAGGCTAAGTCTTGCTCATTCAGGGACTTTATTGCCTCACTTTATGTTGTAAGTATATGGGTCTTGATACCCAAATGAATCATCATTCGCATCGCTCTAATACGCATGGGTTTGATTTGTTCCTTCCGACTTAACGCATCGGCTATCGCATTTTATTTTCTCGGATGATACTAGATCTCATAATCTTAATACCGTAAGACCTTGATCCAACCTCTTTGTCTCATATTCAACTCCTTTTAACAAAGATATGCATAAGACCTAGTGTGGTCAGTATAGATGATACACTTCCTACCGTATAAGTAATGTCTCTAGAGCTTAAGTATAAAGACGACCACACCCAACTCCATGTCATGGGTGGTATAAATCTTCTCGTGATTTTGAGTTTTCGAAATGCATAACCGACCACTTTGTCCCTTTCCATCTACATACATCCTAATCCTTGATGTAATGTGTCATAATACATAACAAACCGTCTAACCCATTAGAAAATGCTAATATTGGTGTATTGCATAACTTTTCCTTTAAGGTTAATAACGCTTCTTCTTGTTTGGAATCCTAATCAAATTTCTTATTCTTTGGGTCAATAAAGTGAGAGGTTAAGCAATCTTAAAGAAATTCATAATAATATATCTTTAATAACCTACCAACCCTGAGAACTAGTGGGTATGTAAGGGTGTCTTAGGTGCTTCCTAGTTTCGTACCAACTCAATCTTGCTAACATACGCATGAATTCCCTTCTCATTCACCAAATGGCCAAGGAAATACACCTCTCACAGCTAAAGCACACTGAGAGAACTTGATATAAAGTTTCTCTTTTCCTAGTAAATCTATAATCATCCCCAAATGTTGCTCAAGTCCTTCCTCAGTTTAGGAGTTAATAAGAATATGGTTAATGAAAAAAAGAAGAACTTGTCTACATTGTCATACACACATGATTCATCAGATTCATAAATATCATTCGTGCATTGGTCCACTCGATAAGCATAACTAGAAACTCATAATGCATATAATGAGCCCTAAAAGCCATCTCGATACGTCATTTTCATGAACGCTTACCTGATGGTATCTTAATCGGAGATCAATCTTGAATAAGAAATTGATTAAACAAGGTTCTATTCTCGGCATAGAGTAATGATTCTTAATTATTAGCTTGTTCAGCTCCCGGTAATCTATGCACATCCAGAAAGATCCATCATTCTTCTTAACAAATAACGCTGGCGTGCCCTATGATGATTGACTAGGCCGTATGAAGCCCTTGTCTAACAAATCCTATAGTTGCTGAGATAACTCTTGCATCTTTGAGTGTGTTATATGATAAGGAGCTTTAGCAACAGGGATTGCTGATATGTGATTTGATATATATATATATATATATATATATATATATATATTAACAATAGATTTTACACAATCAAGCTTTAAAATTATAAAAATGTTTTTCACCTTATGACTAACTACACACACAATAGGCAAGTGTACCTATCGGATAATAGTATACCTTTTGGTAAGAACCAAGAATCTATCCATGGACATGGGAACTGTTGATATAAGTCTTTGTTATTATATAGTCGATGAAAGAGGCTTTGTGAACAATATGATTAACTAATTTAGTTAATAATTAAACTAATTAAATAAAGTGGGTGAAGATAAAGATAATCAATCAGAGAAAGACATCACTTAGACTTCGAATCCTCTTAGAAACATAATGACAACATACAAGAACCTATGGTAACATCATCTTTTACTCATGAAACATGGATGTAAGCTAGACTCCTGTCAAGGTTATCTAATTATATAACTTGTTAAAAAGCTAGAACGATAAACACATAATAGCCACCTAAAGTTATGCCATGAAGATCCAATGATATTATTAAGCCAATGTTAAAGATGGTTAGGACTCCCGTCAAGGATACCAAACACACAAATTTTTGGAAAGTTAATACGATGAACACATGGTAACCAACACAATTCATGTAATGTAACAATAGCTATGTAAATCCTTTAATTTATGAATGTCCTAACATGAATACACGAACCATAAATATGCACATTATCTATCATAAGGTTAGGATATATTCATAACAAACACAATGGTTTTCACAAACATATGTGTAAGGATGCACACACTTGTTCAATTTTATTAAATAATCAACCATCATTTAACATTCATAGTCAAATACCATAAACCACACACTAATGTATGTATTTCATGAATAAATGTTCTAAAACACAAAGTTTTCCAACAAATATGTAATTATAACACCCACAAGATTCATCATTTCATCAAGTTCAATGAACATACACAATCATTGAAGAACATTCATAGCCTTGTAATAAACATTGGCCTAATCATCACCAACAGTTACATTTCAAATGTAAAGGTGTGCTAAACTTCATCTAATCTAAGTGATAAAGAGTGTTTAGCCCATGAGGCTTATAAAAATCATAACCAAACTTATAAGAATGGAAGAAAACATGATAGATCTAGGCATTTTCAAACCAAAGATGAGTAGAGGTGGGTTATGTGAAGTTGAATCTTTCTTGGAAATGCTTGATTTTCAACCTAGCTTGAATTCTTAAAATAACTCCTTAAAGTCACCGTAAGAATGGTGAGAAACTAGGGTTTTTGCTTCCAAATTCATCTCCCCTAAAATGAATAAGGAAAAGGGCTAAAAAGGGGGTCCTCATGCGTGCTATGGCCATGACAGAATCAGCCATGACAGAATCAGTCATGACCATAACGTGCAGGAAAATAGGACCTGATGCTTGTTATGGTCATGATAGAATCAATCATTATCTTAACAACCTATAAACTTAATAATTTTTAAAGAATTTCCTGTCTTTTTCTTTTGAAATCATTAAGCAACCATTAAAAACTACAAAATCCAAATTAATCATAATTAATATAGATAATGATGAATTTGAAACAAAAAACACTTAAAATGGGGAAAGCTATGCATTATTAACCTGTATATTTATTCACATATCATACATCCCCATACTTAAGCTTTGCTTGCCCTCAAGTAAAATCTTAAATGATCTAACAAGATTCCTATTGGTTTTAAAAACATAGATTGGTAGTCCATAAACAAACTAAAGATCTAAATGCATAAAAGACTTTCAAGAAATTTAACATTTAAAAAGAAAACCAACGAGTCAACCAACTTTCAATATATGAGATATTAAAATAAACTTGACAATGTCTATGGAAAGTATATTGTGCCTTAACTTTCATCTCTCACAATTATATGCTCAACACTTGGTTGTATATGAACATGTATATGTGAATCACTCAAAGCCCATAATTATGCAACATTATCATAAGCTTGCTTAAAGATCAAATTCTCCACCAAATAACATAAAATCATTGCATAAATCAAGACGTCTTTAAAGGTTGTAACGAGGCCAGGGTTGAAGGTATGAAATTTGGTGATAAAGTGGCTAAAGTGTTAAACATCTGAAATCGCTAGATGCTACTCGCGATTAACTACAAAACATAAAGAAAATACATAAAATAACATGAACTAATACAAACATACATCTAATGAGCTACTATAATGATTTTACATTATAAGATACAAAATTGGTCAAATAGCTAGTTTCCTAGCCGAGAGGGAAAATGGTAAACTCCCAAGTAACACCGAAACAAATCCAAGGGGAGATTGTAAAACAATTACTATAAGGAGTGGTAAAACCACTAAAGAGATTGAAAGACTTCCAGATCTAAGCCGATGGTTGAACAGATAGAATTTGAGGTTCAAGACGAGGTGTCAAACACTAGGCGAGACCCCGAAAGTACAACACAAGTCAAAGAACCATTAAAAGTGTAAAAGACCACAATTCCATATCTAAGTGTTTGAAGAAAGAAAAGATGGACCAACAATACGGTAAATTTATTGACCTACTTAAATAATTACATATAAACTTACAGTTTGTTGAAACTTTATCATATATGCCCAAGTATGCCAAGTTTCTAAAAGATCTAACAAATAAACAAAAGCTTGAGGAACATTCACATGTGCTTCTAAATAAAGAATGCTCGATGGTGCTTCAAAATAAGCTACCATCAACTTCCTTGCTTGGTTGTAGTTTGACTGTGAATAATGCTCTAGCCGACCTAGGTGCTAGCATCAACTTGATGCCATATTCCATGTTTGAAAGGCTAGACCTAGGAGAAGCATTCAACTTGCTGATTGCTCGGTGAACGAGAGGTATAGTTGAGAATATGTTGGTGAGAATTGGTAAGTTTTGTTTTTCCTGGGGAATTTGTAATCCTCAAGATGGATGAAGACCATAACGTACCTCTTATTCTTGGCTGCCTCTTTTTAGCTACATCTAGAGCCTTAGTAAATGTGTTTGAAGGTAAATTGACCCTTCATGTGGATGAAAAAGAGGTGGGTTTTAATATGAAGGAATCAATGTAGCATTCACAAAACCATGATGATACACTTTACTTTGTTGATACTATTGATTACCATATGGGTTATTATGTGTAGGAAATGTTTGAACGTGATATCCTGGATACGCAGTTGTGTGATGATGATGAGCTTGATGCTGATCAAGCTAATCTAATTCATGATGAGCCAACTCGTATGTTAGCGTATAAATAAAGTTCTGATAAAGAAATTCAAGAAGTTTTTAAAGTGGTTGATTGAGAGAAACAACCGAAAGCAAAGTCATCAATTAAAGAACCACCATTATTGGAACTCAAGGAGCTACTCGCTCATCTTGAGTATGCTTATCTTGATGATGATTCTAAAGTACCTATCATTATTGCTTCTGGTTTGACATGTGATGAAAAAGTCAAACTTTTGGATGTCTTAAAGATGCACAAGAAAGCCATGGCTTGAAAAATTATGGATATAAAAGGGAGCAAAACATCCTTTTGCACCTATAAGATTTTAATGGAAGATAATTACAAGCCAGTTGTTCAACATCAACGTTGCCTCAACCCAAATATGCAAGAAATGGTTAAAAAGAAAGTAATCAACTACTCAATGCAAGTTTGATTTACCCAATCTCAGATTCCGCATGGGTTGGTCCGGTACAAGTGGTAACAAGAGGTATGACGGTGGTGACAAATGATGAATTGATACCTACAAGAACCATCACGAGTTGGAGGGTTTGCATTGATTATCCTAAACTTAATGATGCACCGAGAAAGGATGGTTTCCCTTTTCCTTTTATTGATCAAATGTAGAAAGGTTATTAGGGAATATGTTTATTGCTTTCTTGATGGCTTTTTCAGGTTACTTTCAAATCCCGATTGCACCCGATGATCAAGAGAAGACCACATTCACATGTCCTTATGGCACATTTGCTTATCAATAAATGACATTTGGTTTGTGTAATGCTCTTGTCACTTTTCAAAGGTGTATAGTGGCCATATTTCATAATATGATCGAAGACTCCATGGAAGTGTTCATCCATGACTTCTTAGTTTTGGGAGCTCCTTTGACCATTGTTTAAGCAATTCGAAAACAATGTTCGCTAGATGTGAAACGTCCAACTTGGTATTAAATTAGGAGAAATGCAATTTCATGGTAAAAGAAGGCATTGTGTTGGGGCATAAAATTTCAAATGCCGGTTTAGAAGTGGATATAGAAAAGGTTGAAACAATTTCAAATTACCACCACATACTTCTATAAAAGCAATAACAAGTTTTCTAGGTAATGCGGGATTTTATAGACGTTTCATTAAAGATTTTACAAAAATTTGAAAGGCCTATGACACAACTTCTTGAAAAAGATGTTCCATTTGTTTTAAATAAGGAATGCTTAATACATTCAAATTTTTAAAAGAAAAACTGATAAACACTCCAATAATGGTTGCTCTTGATTGGATTCTTCCAATTGAGTTGATGTGTAATGCAAGCGACTATTTAGTTCGTACGGTTTTATGGCAAAGAAAGGACAAGTACTTTTATTCCATACACTAAGCAAGCAAGACATTAAATGATGCTCAAGAAAACTACACTACCACTGAAAAGGAACTCCTTACTATAGTATTTGCTTTTGATAAGTTTCGTTCCTATCGTTTTCTATCGAAGACCATCGTCTACACTGACTATGCAGCTCTTTGATATCTTTTTGGCAAGAAAGATGCAAAACCATGCTTGATTAGGTGGATCTTTCTTTTGAAAGAATTTGATATAGAGTTCTGGGATAAGAAATGAGCTGAAAATGTCACTGCAGATCACCTTTCACGACTTAAGAGTCCATCCATGAAGGAACTAAGGGAGTCCAACATAAATGATAAATTCCCTCATGAGTTTCTTTTACAGGTTTATGCGATTAAAGAAGAATTTCCTTGGTTCGCGGATTTCGCTAACTATCTTGGAGGTGGAGGTCTTGTGAAAGGTATGACTTTTCAACAGAAAACAAAGTTCATGTCTGATGTTAAATACTACGTTTTGGAAGATGCATATTTGTTTTGAGTTTGCAAATATCAAGTGGTGAGAGGATGCGTGCATGGGATTGAGGCAATGAGCATACTTTGCCATTGTCATGAAGGACCCACCGGTGGCCACACGAAGTCTTTAAATCCGGTTTCTATTGGCACTTCATATTCAACGATGCATATATGTTGGTTAAAGCATGTGACGCTTTCCAAAGCACAGGTAATATATCTTCACGTGATGAGATGCCCCAAAATAGCATACAAGTATGCGAGGTATTTGATGTTTGGGCCATCGACTTGATGGGACCATTTCCATCATCACACGGTCATAAATACATCTTAGTAGTCGTTGACTAAGTCTCAAAGTCGGTAGAGGTGCAAGGCTTGCCTACAAATGATGATAGGGTGGTTGTGAAATTGTTTAAAAAGCTCTTTTCTCGGTTTGGTTCCCCTAAGGCTCTAATTTGTGATCATGGCACTCATTTTTGTAATAATCAACTTGAAAAAGGCACTAACTAGTTATGGGATTAAACATCAATATTCAATATCTTACCAACCACAAACAAGTGGTCAAGTTGTGGTCACTAATAGAGATCTTAAACAAATCTTGGAACGAACGGTTGGGCAAAATCAAAACGATTGGGAGGTAAAGTTAAATGATGCATTATGGGCTTTTTAAACCCCTTACAATACTCCAATTGGTATCACACCGTTTAAGTTGGTTTATGGAAAATCTTGTTATCTTACTATTGAACTCGAACACAAAGCTTATTGGGCTTTGAAGACTGTTAATCTTGATTTGAAAGAGACTGCTGAAAACAGGTTTTTCCAAGTCCATGAACTTTAAGAATTGAGAATCAAGCATACAACAGTTCTACAATCTACGAGGAACAAACAAAAACAATGCATGACAACCAGTTGAAGAACAATAAACAATTCCAAGTGGGGGATCTTGTATTGCTCTACAATTCAAGACTTCTCTTATTTCCCGGTAAACTAAAATCAAGATGGATAGATTCTTACATTGTAAAGCAAGTATTCTAGTATGACACTGTTGAAATTGAACATTCAGAGATGGCGAATTTCAAGGTCAACGACTATCATTTAAAACATTACATTGAAGGCACGAGAGATGAGAAAGAGTTTGATGTTATGGAACTCCACCCCAAGAACAAGTGAATGCGGGGTCGAGTCAAGCTAATGACTTATTAATAACAAAGCGCTTCCAGAAGGCAACCCAAGATTTTATAAGTCTTTTGTATCTTTCTTTGATTTTTCATGTTTAATTATATATTTTACTTTTAAATTTTGGTTGAAAAATCAAGGTGGAGCAAGGCTCATTCTGAGTTGATGGTTCACGTCACCAGGTTAGTATTACATTTCTCACAATGAAAATGCTGGAAAATTGATGGTTTGAATGGACATAGTGTTATGAGATAAAACAAAACAAAACTTTGAAATAAGCCAGCAACATAACCATGTTGACTATGAACATGGTTATGTGAGTTAGCTCTAGAAAGAAAAGAAAACAAGGCCTTAAATCTGTTGAAAAAAAATGTTAACCAGCTTTGACCATTTTCCTTTTCAAAAGGAAGGGATACTTCATTTCATTACATAAACCCTAGTTTCCATCTTCCTCCACCATAGGCGACCCATCCCTCTCGACCTCCACCATTAAGCACCATACACCATCATTCCTTCTACTTTCTACCACCCGACCCCAAACACCACCTCCATCCTTCTTGACCCCCACCACCATAACCATCATCACCACCGTCAGCCCTCCACCTTCATCGCGACCAACCTCCGAGACCCCCAAACCCGTCGCGATACCATCATCCAACTCCATCACCATTCCATCGAGACCCCATCCCATTTACCTGCTGCGAACCACGTTCCCCAACTATCGAACCCCACCTTTCCATGTGCTTGTGACCTCCAAGAATATGTTCCTTCCCCAGTCGGTTTCTTTTTTTTATCATTTCTTCAGCTTATGTATGTGTTTCATCTCTTTCTCATCTAGTTCATGATTAAAAGATTCTATTTCGGTTGATTGTGTTAGATTTAGGATTCCTTTTTGACAACCTCGATTTTGGTTGAGAGATATTAGTGGTTCTTTGGTACATTCTTAGTTTACTTTTTATAGAAATTCGGTAGCTAAGGTGTTCGGGTACTGCATTTTGTTGAAATTTAGGTTTGTTGGGATACTCTTGGGAAATAAGAAGCCCTACCTTTGAAGTTGAAACTATTTGGGTTGATATTACTCATTTTAACTAAACTTTGTCAAACAAATTTGGTCAACAAAAGTAATTTCAACCTAAAACCCTTTCATTTCCTAGGAAAAATCTTGCAAACTAGGGTTATTTTTGTTCTAGATCAGTAGTTGATAAATATTTTGGTGCCTACAGTTCACATGGCCGTGTGGGGCTTCCATACAACCATGTCAGCTCACTGTTTTGTGTTTCAAGTTCACGGTTTTCTTTCTTTACTTGTCATAAGTCCTTCCAATTTATTAATAACTTCAAGAATATTGTTTTTGGTAAGTCATGGCAGCGGGGCATTTACTGATTCTTTTAATTTTGCATTGAGTAGTGGCACGACCATAATGCTCAACTGTATCATCCATAGGCTGTTAGAAAGCACTCACACTATAGATTGGGAATTCCTCAATAAGCTAGACAAGAAGAAACGTGATAAGGCATTTCTTCCTCGCTCTTGGTGTCGCTGCTTTAACATAGAACAACCACAATATCAAGAGCTAGTGCTATAATTCTTCTTAACATATCGGTTTGACCATTCTATTGATGATCTATTTGATAAGGAGGCAATATCATTCAGAATGGGTGGATGTCAGTGGCTCAACTAGGAATTGCCATGGGTATTTATGTTGTGAGAAAAATGAATAAGCCGACATAGAGAAAGGGATTTAGGAAAATTAAAGATCATTTCATTGGAGAATTATTGAGGGAAATTAGGAATGGGCAATACCACTCTACATCCACTAAAACCTGACAAATGAATGACCACCTTTATCGATATCTTCAACGTGTGATTGTGCATACTATTTTCAGGAAGGGGACTAAGCATTTGTGTTGTTTCCCATCGTGACATGTTCTTTCTCCATTGTTAATCAATGAAGAGTCTTGTAATTTGGCATACACATTGGCCTACTTCTTCACAACAGCTCTAGGACCCAGATCTACGAGTTCCATTTGTGGTGTCTCGTATATCACTCTACTTGCAGAACATTTTGAGATCTTGACGCCGGAATTTGTTGCTAGTATGGCTAGGTCCCGAACCCCAAGCATGTGGATCTAAGGATGGTGCTGAATATGCATCTTGTTTGTCACGACAACCAAATTGGATGGAGTTGGTTGGATAGGAACGAGAACCCATGGGTGTATCAGATGATTAAGGAGAGGAAGAAATTAAGGAAGAGCAGGTGAATGATCCTCCCCAACATGAGGGTAAGGAGGAAGTTCCAGCAACAGGATTTGATGAGGGAGCATAGCTCCCTTCACCAGAGCCGGGAGCACAACCTCCACCTCCTTATATTGATCTTGTAGCTCGTTTTAAGCATATGTCATTGATGCAGGAAACCATGTGGTCTTATATTCAGTGGATGGCACATGATTATTAGAAGGCATCCCTTGATGCAAGTAGGGCTTTACCTCCACCACTAGTGATCCCACCGGGCATACTAGTTTACACTCCA
The DNA here is from genome assembly GCA_024085815.1 of Flaveria linearis. Classification (NCBI taxonomy): domain Eukaryota; kingdom Viridiplantae; phylum Streptophyta; class Magnoliopsida; order Asterales; family Asteraceae; genus Flaveria; species Flaveria linearis. The sequence continues at coordinate 138,338 of JABSNV010000244.1, read as the reverse complement.
CCTCAGCAAAACCAGCATGGCGATGATGACATGAAGACTAGATGGCGGCCCTCCTATCATTTATTTCTTATGTTTGGCTTATGAGTTGTAAACTTTTGGCTTATGTTGTACAAACTCTTGAACTTGCACTCTTTACTTTTGATGTTGTTTGTGGTGGTGACCTTTTCTTTCGTAAACTTTATCTTGCATGTTTATTATTTATTATTCATTCTTATTCTTTTGTCCTTGAAGTGCGATAGTAAGTCTTGGATGGAAATATCTCACTTGAATTGATTTTGAGGCTTTGGAGAACTTCTTGGAAATTTTCATCGAATCTTTTCAGGGGATTTTTTTTCGTTTCACTTCCCCCCCTCCACCCTTACAATTGCATATTTTGGTACATTGAGAGAAATGTACAATTCAAGTGTGGGGATATTGGGGTTTTCTTTCGTTTTTTTGAACTTTTTTCCTATCCTTCTATCATGCTCTTAGTTTTTACAAGTTTTTTAATTTAAATAAATTTCATCCATTTATATTTGTTTTTGATCCTCAAACATGATTGTTTTTATTGACATCATAGAATTACGAGAAACCTTTTGTATTCGAGTAAAATATTATAGAATATTCAGTGAGCATTGAAAGTTTATAACATAATATTTATGTATGTTTCTAAATCGTGCCTTTATCCCTCTATTTCTTTAAGCGTTTTTGTGCCCTTATCACAGATGATAAAATGATTACACCGCTTGCTTGCATTTTTGTTGGTTCTAAGTGTCCAGATGTGCATTTATGTGCAAACTTGCCTAGAATATGCATTCAAGACTATAAACTAAGTTTTTGTATAAAAATGATAGATGCATTAGGACAAACCATTTCTTGTAACCCTTTTCATTTTACTACCCCTACCCTTTCATTTCCACTAGTTACCATGTTGAGCGTATCCTGTTTTTGTGTTTTTACCCACATATAAACCCATCTAGCCAAAATTGCCTTTTATATTTAAACCTTTATGTTAAATTTGGGTTTTTGTTAGTTGTTTAATTTGAACTTTCTAGTTATATTATTGGAGAATGTTTAAGTTAATTGAAGAAAAGAAAAAAAAGAATATGAGAAAATTATGAAAAAAATTGAAAAAAAGAAGAAAAGAATATTACATTTGTTTAATTTATTCATATTAGGAAAGAATGATAAAAAATGAGCAATTTTGTGCTTTAGAAAAAAGAATCATAGTATGAGCTCATTTATCAAATGTTTTGAATTAATAGTATGAGCACATTTAGCAATTTTGTGATTGTATACATTAAGAATCTAATGAATCTGAATTTTCACTGTTTAACCACATTTACCAAAATTTCATACCTTACAACCCAAGCCTCGTTGCAACCCGAAAAGTCATCTTGATTCATGCAATTGCTCATGTTAGTTGGTAGAGATTTGATCTCTTGGCAAGCATATTACTATGTAAGTCTCATCGATTGGCATTGAGTGATTCACTTATACATTTATACATACAAATAATGGAGTGTTAAGTGATTTTTGTGAGGGGTTTACACTCATGCATAAATAAATATCATAGGCATATGATACTCATTTGAATATTGCTAGAATATTTTTTTAGAAGAAAACATTGTTTAACACACTAGGTTTTATCTTATGAATTTGCTCTGCTCGGTCGTTAATCATGAGTTTGGATCTTTATTTAACCATGGATTGCTTCTCATCATTTTTTTGTCAATGGGGGATATTTTGTTAAATTATTGTATTAGAGTTGATGGAGGACAACAAAGTTCAAGTGTGGGAATGTTTGATATGTAAATAAATATACATTTCAACAATACAAATTATTCCTCATTTGAAGCTTTATTGTTACAAATTCATTTATTTATACACTTATTTATGTTATATTTGAATGTTGTAGTCCCCGATGGTCATTTGATGATTTTTTATAGAAATTTGAAGAAAAACTTAAGTTTTGTGACGAAAAGCTCCTAACGAGGGCATGTAGGCACCCATACATGCCATGTCATTATGATTCTATGGAAAACTACAGCCTACACGACCTATACACTTATCCCACGCCTATGTGTGGAGCAGAATCGGGGTTTTAACCTAAATTTACCCCTATTTCAACAAAAGTTTGAAATTATTTCAAACCCTAGACTCTCTCACCCCTTTAGGTGATTTTGAGTCTACTTTAAGAGCTCTTGAGAGATTTGAAGGCCAAGATTCAAGAATCCACACTTTCAACGAGCATCTAACATCATCCATCCCATTTCCTCTCAAATTGGTTTGAATTACTCTAAATCTAATGTGAGTTCTTCCATGTTCTTGAGTTTGGGTGTGTTTTTTGTAAGCCATATGGGCTAAACACTTATTATCACTTGGATTAGATGAAACTAAACATGATTTGATAACTTGTACATGATTCTTGGTGATGTTTATGTTGATGCTATGATGAATCTTGATTATTCTTTAATGATTGTGTGTGTTTGTTCTAGTTTGATAAAATGTTCAACCTTTGTGGGTGTTGTAAGCATGTTATGTTTGAAAACCTCATGTTCTTAAAACACTTATGCATATAATTGCATCTTTTATGTGTAATCTTGTAAAATTTGACTAGGAATGGTAAATGAAGGTTGAAAGTTTAGTAAAATTGGTCAAATGTGCATCCTTATGCTTATATTTAAGAAACCATGGTGCATGTCTGAATCTCTCTTGTCATTGGTTATGAATTGTTTTGTAATTCGTGGTATGATGTTTATGAGTTGAAGAATAATTGTATTTTTATCTATTTTACGCAAGTTGAGGTGGTCATTAAGTGTAAATTTCCAAAGATTTGTGAAATTAGGTAACCTTAACGAGAGTCTAATTCATCTTTAACATTGACATAATTCTATCATCAGTTTCACATGGCATAACTTTAGGTGGTTATTCTATGTTTATCATTCTAGCTTTCTGACTGGTTATATGTCTAGATATCCTTAAAGGGGGTTTAGACTACTTCCATGTATTATGTGTAAAAAATGGTCTCACCTCGAGTTTGTGCTAGTTATTATTCATCACTAAATGGAATAACAGTCCAAGTGGTATCTTTAATTGATTTTTTATCTTCATCTTTAGTTTCTTGATTTGTTAGTTTAACTAGCTAATCATTTTAGTTAATTCAATATTTGTAAATCCAAACTCAATTGATTGATTAAATAATGATGTTGATTTAGTATTGGGAGCCATTATGTCCATGGATCATACTATGTTCTTGTCTAAAAATATACTACTATGCAATAGGTGCACATGCCTATTGTGTGTAGTTGTTTTAAAAGTGATAATCGTTTCTTAAATTAAAACTCAACTGGGTGAAAAATCCTTACTAAAAATATATATAACTCTACACACATCACGCATTATCTATGGTTACACATACATGAGGTTAGGAGATATTCCTAACAAACACAATGGTTTTCATAAATACGTATGTAAGGATGCACACTTGTTCAACTTTACTAAATTATCAACCATCATTTACCATTCATAGTCAAATGCCATAAACCATACACTAATGTATGCATTACATGAATAGATGTTCTAAAACATAAAGTTTTCCAATAATATATGATTATAACACCCACAAGATTCATCATTTCATCAAGTTCAACGAACATACACAATCATTGAAGAACATTCATAGCTTTGTAATAAACATTAACCTAATCATCACCAAAAGCAACATGTAAAATATCAAAGTATGGTAAGCTTCATATAATTTAAGTGATAAAGAGTGTTAGCCCATGAGGCTTACAAAAACCACAACCAAACTTATAACAAAGGAAGAAAACATGATATATCTAGAGATCTTCAAAGCAAAGATGAGTAGAGGTGGGTTGTGTGGAGTTGGATCTTCCTTTGAAATACTTAATCTTAAACCTAGCTTGAACTCTTGAAAGAAATCCTTCAAAGTCACCACAAGAATGGATAAAAACTAGGGTTTTCACTTCTAAATTCATTTCCCCCAAAATCAATTTGAATTTCCATTTGCCTTGGAGGAGGTAATCCTACCAAGTTTTCCAGATACACCATAAGAAAATCTCACATGATAGGTATGACCTCAATCTTCTTCTCATATGCCTTCATACACATGATGTGTTTCATGTCTTCTCTGCGTCTTTCTCCATGAACATTAAGTGTCTCACTATCTAGCAATGGAACATGAATGATTTTCTCATAACAAATAATCTATCTCTATATTCGACAAATAGTCCATCACGATGACCACATCAAAACTCCCAAGGCCAAATGTTATAAGATCTATACTAAATGCATGATCATCTAATTACAAGGTATATCCCTAAATTATTTCTTTAGTATCTACAAGGTTACTATTTGCCAATTCAATCACATAACAAGTGTTCATATTAATAGGGTCAAATCTGATAAAGTTGCAAAGTTTGTCGAGATGAAATTATTTTCAGCACCCGCATCAAATAGAACGTAGCATATTGACTCTTTACAGAAAACATGTCCATTATAACAATTGGGTCTTTCCATGCATCATTCACTCCAATCACAAAAGCTTTTCCATGAGCAAGGTTACCATTGTTGCCCTGTCTAGGATTCCTACCAATCAATAAGACTTAATTTTGATTGTTTAAAGCTTAGTTATAGTTGTTACCCATTTGACTCAGTGCCCTATTCAATCTGCAGCATGCATTATGATAGTGATCAGTACTACCGTACTTATAGCACACTCTTTGGACTCCCGCCAGTCTAATCATATTTACCGACACAACTTGATTCACCATCAGTATACAATTCTTTGGCAAATGCCCAAGCTACTTTCAGTTCGCAAGTAGAAGCATACTTGCATGGAGTTATTAGGGGATAATGTAGACTTTCTTTTGTACTCATGGAGTAAGAACTAACATATTCCTTTTTCCTCTGGTTAATGGCCACATATCCCTTCACTACCTTAGCCTTCTTATCACCCTTGTTACCAGCCTGCTTACTTGAGTTGCCCACGCCCTTTCTTTTCTCACTATCTTTATTGAACACACCTATACGCACCATCTCATTAGTTAGAGTTCCCGCTATCGGTTTTTCATTTTATATGGTCGCGGGTGTAGCTGCAGTCACGATACAACAATCTACGAAGTCAAACCCCAAATACACCTCTCAATATGTTTAGATTTTGGAGTCACCAAATGTGTACCAGCTTAGCAAACTAACGGAACCAATTAGTGTATGATAAGTGACCCACCCAACCATATCATGATTTCAAAACTTATGCTCAAGTTTATACATCTCATTCATTAGCTAGTATTATTTAGTGAGCATTACCTTCAACTCTCCTAGTTCATAACCATTGCAACCTCCCTTCCCTTGGCGTAAACCTATGTGTTCAACCATGATAGACCCTTGCCTACCAATAAACAAGCTATATATTTCACATGTTAAGTCTCAACATAGCTGTTGATGGCGATGATTGTCTTCATCTTCTCAGTCCAACGAGTCATTGTTATAGCTCACCGTTCCATTATATTTCTTGGGTTTGCATGACATATGTTCCTTATGCCAGTCAGATTCTCATTTGCCTTACCTGGCTCATTACCATTACCATTACCAACTTCTTTAGGAGCAATACCATCATAAGCTTTAGCACCTCCACCATTAACACTATTATCCTATTCATTTACTCCATTTCTTCCCACGTTACTACCTTCCATGCCATTAGCATTTTTCAATATATTATTAGTCACATAAGTAATAATGGTGGAAAGTAGCTCGACCAACTTCTGAGCGATCCTTGTTGCAATATTAGGGTTTGTTGTCCAATGTTCCCATCGACCACCATAACCTCTACCACCC